>JARUHE010233183.1:0-13212 GCA_031471125.1 Archaeomysis grebnitzkii | reverse complement strand
AAAAAAAAATTCATAAAATAAACATTTATTGAATTATAGCCACGCGAGATTGCAGGTCATCTATGGCTAGTTTTAATTGTAGTAAAATTTGGTGGGGTGTAAGAATCAACTTTATGGTTCTAAAATGACCTCATTCCTTTACAAATGGTTTGCGGTATAGTCTAATTGCATCAGATGTGTACTCTAGTTTTAATTGAAGAAGATCATATACAAATATATTTGTCCATCTATAAATTATGGGAAATACTCTGCCATACCTTTTGTAAAAATATTGCCCAGATGTTGAAGAGAAGCATGAATAAAGCACTAGCAATGCAAACTGTTCCGAACAATTTCTCATTACAAATGGTAAACAAGATAGTTTGTCAGCTGTCTTCCGTTTAAAAAGGAGACGACCATTTATTTCCTGAAATTTTTGTTGTGATTCAGATGAACAAATGGAGAATGAATTACTTAAATTTTAATTGGTATTTGATCCTGCAGAGACTTGCGTGAAAATAAGAATCGATTCGACACAATGTCAAGAGAGAACATAAAGAAGGAGAAACAAATACGTGACTTGCAACATAGACTAGAATCGGGAGATGGTTGTAAGTACAGTTTATGGAGATTTTTTTAAAGTTAATGTTACACCTTATGAATGTTAAAATTTAGAGTGAATAGTCATGCATATTTCAAATTAGTTTTATTTAAAGAGGGGATTGTAATGTTTTGAATCTCTTTTCACATAGGTATCTAACCCCAGCTTGATATATTGTATACAACTTTTCATATGAACCTACAAATTAATATTCATGACTTGCTTTAAATTTTAGTCATTCCAACCAATTTTGTTGAGATCCTTCTATTGTGTTGTTTATGTTTGTCATTAACAAAAAGTTTCATGTTTAACGTTCACTTGTGAAACACAATAGCAATTGAATAGTTCAATAAAAAGTTATTTTTAGAGAAATTAATATTTTCTCCATCCTTTAAAGTTTGATATAAATAAGAATGTGAATGATAATGAGTAAATTGCAATATATTAAGAAAATGACATGTCTTTAATGCCGATAAAAAATTTGGTGAGCATTTTCATGCAAAATTATAGCTATACAATTGTGCTGAATATTATGTGGATGTGTGATTGAAGTAATTATTTATTCTTTGTTTTTTTTATCTGCTACAATAAATGTTGCTCAAATTTTCATCACACAATAGTGTTTGGGTTTTTGTGTTAACAAAATAATACATTTTAATCTAATTTTGGTTAATGTTAACCTTGCAGGGTAATTTAGACCATTTTGATGGCATTGCATCGAAGCATCCTGCATTTATTGAATCACTAAATTTTTCAATCTTTGCTTATTCAATTTTAGACATAGGTCATTAATAATACCAACCAACTCTCCTCTACTTCTTTGTGCATTGCACCCATAGCCTGGTCCATTGGGACCAAATAATAGAAATAAAAATCTCCTATTTCTTAATTTCTTCTCCAATCAATCATTCGATCTCCAAATACAATGAAATGTAAAAGTAGATATTTTGAACAGTTATTTAATATGTTAACTGCTTCTTTGTAATGCTAATGAAAGATTTTCTTCGAGATAAAATTATTTTTGTTATTTCTAGAACTATTTCAGAGTTTCTCCAGGACTATTCGCGAATATGCTTGTTGTACATGATAGCTATTATCTTTGGTGCTTATAGATGTTGCAAATTTGAAGACCTCTTGGTTTCAATCTGGAAATTATTAAATGGTTTACATATTAATTTTAGCTGATTTCTTCCATCATTCTTCCAATGGTTTTTACCAACTTTTTTTAAAATTCGTTTTCTTTATCATAAATTATTCATTGTTATAATTTCATTCAAAGGCTGTATGATGATGTACATAATTTATATACGATTGTTTTATTTCATTTATTAAATAAAACTTTGTTTTTCCAATGGATATTTTATAAGCAAATTAATTGTTCTATATCACTACTAGTTGTTTCAACAACTATCAGTACCGTATGTATTAGAATACCATCCCTTAATTGGTCATCAATTAATAATGAAACTAGGTTATAATAGTAATAACAAAATGGTGTTTATATAGCGGCAATTAAATATAATTCATCAGCTATGCTTTACAAAAATGAATAGGTTTAATTCCACTTATTGTCAGGGGAGTGTGAAACAAAGTTGTACGTAGCTTGTGCTGTATAATATTCTATAATAATAAAAAATAAAAAATAAAATATAGGAGCAGGGTGATGAAAACAAGGGTTTTTTTGTCCTCCAAGATTTTTTTTCGTCCTCTTTCAACCAAAAAATTAGCCCGAAGTGGCCTTTTTCTGCAATAAAAGCTTAAAAACGAACGAAACCGATCAAAAACCGAGCGTCCTCTTTAAAATGAAAAAATATTTTTCATCACCCTGTATAGGAGTAACATTTTCAATTGCTTGTGTAACATTTATAGTTTTGAAATTATATTTTGTATTGGGTTGTTCGTTCTTTATGATAAATTAATTGTTTTGTGAATGTAAAAATTATTTTATTAGAGAATTTGTTTCCCAAATTTTGGTTGAGTTTATGCACAAATAGATTTGAAATTGAGTGTACATGAAAGTCTAAGGTTATGGTTTTTTTTTTCAATTTTCATCCTTCTTTTCAGTTAAATATTTTTTACATAAAAATACAGAATGGTCATCATATGTTAAAGGATTACTAATCCTTCTGGTTCCTCTCTTTCAACTTGAAAATAACGACAATGATTCTTTATCTTCTCGGATGAGCACAATGTTTAATTGCTGCTTAATGACTCATTAATCTAATATAAAAATTTTTAAAAGATAATCTCTTAAATGAGATAACTGACTGGCTGAAATGTTTATGTATAATTCTGTATTTAAAGCAATATATAGCATGATTAAACCTATTGTGTTGATTAATGACTTAAAATTAAAATAAACTATTTAATTAATCCTGCATGAGTGTATTAAACTGTGAAATCGAATGCACTGTCCGTAACTGGGTCAATTTTTGAATTTCTGGAGACTAGATTAGATTAGTCATCCTGCTTCCCGCATAAAAAAAATTATGGAATATATTTTAATGGCTTGCATTTCTAATTAGCAAAATTTCATATATAATTTGTCACAAACAATGTCCTCGCAGCAGCAATAAATTTTATAGTCCATTTAAAAAATGTTTGTCATATCAAATGATGCTTCAGCTACCCGATTATTGTCCAATGGTTTTTGTGTGCAATTAACACTTGATGGTTTGTGTGTGCACTAAAAATGGGACCTGTGCTGGATTCATTTTCATCTATTGATTTCATGAATGTGTAAAAAACATTTACATCTTTTGTTTTTTAGATCAAATTCATAGAAAAGTGTTCTGTGAACTAATCCAGCACTCCCATCTCAACTTTAAAAATGGCTACTAATATAACCAAAATTATTCATTTGTCATTTTATTCATGAAATATATTTTTTTGTTCTAAAAGTTTATGAAAAAGTTTAAATTTTTTGTTGTACTATTGATTTATAGTAAATGAAATAATCTGCCTTATCAATTCATTTGCCTGATAATTTTAATTTCACCGAACTTGACCGATGCATTGGTCATACCAATAAATGCAAAATTTTTCCAAAATTTGACCCGGTTATGTTGATTGGGCTGCAGATCAAATGACCCTGTTTATTGGGCTAACCAGCTGCCTTTGGGGTTTTCTACTCCTTCTCATGAAAATCTATTTTTGACCACACGCACGCATTCGCAGCAGCCACACAGGATCGCAAGATGCAAAAGTTTGGTAAAGTACAAGAGTGACGAATTATTGCCTCCGTTAACCTTTGATTTAACTCCGAGGTCGTCTTGCTTTAACAGTTCATGATCAAAATCACTTTGTTAACAAATAATTATTGCCCTTAAGTGTAATTGAATGAATTGATTTTCCCATAAATCAAAATGAAAATTTATCTTGAATATTTGTATAACTTGAATATGAGCTATGAGATACGAGTGGCAAAAATTGAAACAATATGAATGAAATATCCAAGTTTCATATAATTAGATGAATCAAAATAAATCATGAGGTTGATAGTGAAATTAAACGGCCACATCTCTAAAAAAGCGTAATTTCAATGGTGTCGTACTGCATCAAGTATTTCTGATTAATGATTCAACCATATTTAATTTTCATGGAAAACATTAAGTTCAAGCTGTGATTCTTATCGGTCATTAGCTAAAAAAATGTATGAATATTACACAAAATTATACATTTTCACACATCAATAGTTACATTGTAAGAAAACGAAAATGTTTATAATTTTGTTCATTTAATTTGCTATCTATATTGATAGGAACGTAATTTTAACTCTAACATCAAGAATTTTACTTCAAATTTTATATTATTTCAATCTGTTATTTTAGATTAATAAAAATCTACAAATACTGTTACTGTTTGATGCCTCGAGTTAAATCTGTATTTTCCCCATCTGTAGAATAGCTCCGTCTTTGCTAATTTCCCCCTTTTGACTTAGAGGATTTAACTATTTCAAGACTGCAATTTTTATATCCAACAATAAGTGTTGCCATTTTCAAATAGTTAAGGGCTTCAATCTCTTAGACCCTCTTAATCTTGAGCATAGGTATTACCTTTTTGTTGATTTCGTTTTTTAGTTCATCTTGACAAGAAGTAACACACTGTCTTCAATTCATGTGTCTTTTGAAGTAACAACCGGTCTTCAATTCATGTGTATTTTTAAGCGTTGCTGCTGTGTGGTCAGCTTCTAGCTTCTTTGATGTGTGTTTGTGTGTAGTCGGATTTTTTTAATGAATTTGTAGCTTTACTGTAATAATAATAATAATTTCAGGTAACTTAATCGTGATTGATATTACCTAACTAATGTTATGTTGATTTTTTGGTAAAAAATATAAGTTTGGAGAATTAAGTTTACTCACTACAATTATATTTTGAAGTAGTTTTGCATTGATTATACTTTGAAGAAACTAAATGATCCATTTTTTGCTCTAAAAAACTTGACTTATTTGTAATTGTTTATTTTAATTTTAAGAAGATTAAATTTTAAAGCAACTTCATCTGCTATTTCGTCCTAACTAAAATTTTCACAATACCAAATAAATTAGTAAATAATTTTTATAATTTTACCATTGAAATTCTATGGGTATGGTAAAAAATTATTGATAATAAAGTTTTTAATTTTTTTTTAAATGCCAGGTTATTGACAAAAATTGTGAGTTGTTTCACAAAAAAAAAATAGTTAGCAATTCAAATTTTGTTTATTTGTTTTTATAAGTCATCGAATTATATTTTAATCTAATTTCAAGTTATGGTAAACAAATTATTCTGTTATGAAATATTAGTTTTGTTTTAAAGGCATGCGTGTGTTCCACCTCATGTAAAAATCATTAAAAAACATTTTACCATTTGGCCTCTTGTAATTTTTCTAACTGTTTTCATGGATTGTGAATTAAGGTTTTTGTTCAACAGGAACTTTTTTTTAATAAATCTCCAATGGTCATAGACTTTAAATGCTTGATGTTCACATTGTGAAAGATTATTAAACATTGTAATATGGTTCACCAGCTTCAACATATGAAATTTTGAAATTTTAAAATTGAAACCATACAGAAAAGTTTAAATTAAATATGTTGATTAATCATTTGAAAAACTAAGTGGTTGTATAAATTCTTGCATTACAAATATTATTTGGAAATAAAAATAGAACAGTTGAAAATGAGTAAATTAGTAAATTTGCAAATTGTAATGCATAAGGCAGTGGCTGTATGACTGTTCTTGTTTTTGTACATTTGCTATCTCATCTAGTTGCATTCTTCGTAATTTCTGTCTGTTGTTTCTTCTATCTGTGAGTTTGTCATTTGTAAAATATTTGGAAATGCAAAACTTGGTGTAACAGATAAAGTTTGTGAAATGTTTTCTTTCATTTGTGGTTGATGTGTCTGATGTAGGCTGGCTACCAAGGCAATGATGTCTATTGTAGTTCAAATATATTTGGTTGGAATGTAATTTTAAAATACGGAAACCTTGAAATTGGATGTTTGTGTGCCACTTGTCCACCACTATTTATGATCTCACCTGTTTATGTGGAAGAGAATATGTGAAGCATAAATTATATTTTTTTGAGGCACTTTTGATGGTGTATATGTAAGGTGGTTGTTGTTGTTGTCCCTAATCCGTCCTCGAAAGAGAGGATGGAGCCCTCACGTCAGCCGGTCCAGCCACCACTCCAGCAAGTCTGATCATCAGGCCCAGCAGCCCCACTGCACCCACTATGTCCATGTCCGTCCATACATGTTGGCATGCGAGCAGATGTATGTGCAGTTTTGTGGAGGTATTTGAATAGGTGTGGGGATTTATTTGTTCTAAATTGTGCCAGTGTTATGTGGTTTTCATGGTCATCGGAGATCACCTAAATTCAGAACCTATGAAAACAGGTTACAAAATTACTTTTTGGCAATGACTTTTAGATCGAGAAAACAAATATGTATATATATATATATATATATATATGACTATACATATATACCATTACTAATCGGTTAGCCAATTGTACTTAGAGTATGACAGACAATTAGCTAGTGGAATAATTGTGTATCTTAACAGCCAGTACCAATTATTAGTTAGTTTTCAGTAGCGCATGTCTTGTTCATTGTTTTGTTTAGATGCATTTAAGCATACTATGAACATATGAAAATAAGTCATATTGGGTAAAATCTTGCTGGAAAAACTGACATTGTAACACAAATTATTTATTGAAATCATGTTCAAAATAACCATTGAGTTATTAGAATTTATAAATATGTATATTCTATCAAATCATTAATTACTTTTACCTAAAACTTATATCCAAGGAATAGATGCATTTTTGTTGCATTGTATTAGTTCTGCCAAATGTCAGCATTGCCCTCCCAATATTGGTTTGTACAACTAAGAATGGATTCTTTCGCAGCTTTAGAATTTTTTCAAAATATTTATTTGAGTTTTGTTGTTAGTTGAACTGTTTTGAATAGATCGCACATTAGCAAAAGCGTTTTTGTACTGTTCTTAGTTATTTATTATGTAACATAGTTTGCAGTAAAAATAATCTCGTTTTTATCCAATGAAAACAGCGTCCGATCGTCCTGCCTCACAAATGTCGATCCTGGAACAATTTTTGAAAGAGACGAGCATCAGGCGGGGAGGCTCGATCGAGTCGGAAGAGGGAGATGTCGAAGACACGCCCTCGGCACCTTCTTTGGCATCTTCCAAATCATATTTGAGTCAGGTTAGAACATTATTTTTTTCACAATAAGTTTTTTTGTTGTCAAGCATGCGTAGCAATTCCAGTGTCGAAGTCGGCGTTAGAAAATGACTTGATTGCTTATATGTCATCTATAATATTAAAATTTCATTTCATATAGGCTTCATTATTAGTTTTAATATATTAATAGGTACTTTTTATTTATTTTTATTACTCTATCTACATTTTTCATTATATTAACTTATAACGAGTTATTTAACAAAAATTTGTTTCCTTTATTTTTATTTTATTTATGCATCAACGGATTGGAAATGAAGTATACATAAATATTTTCCAAGGTGTTTTTTGGATTTAATGATGTTTTCTCATTTTGTAACACCATTTCTGATTGTGGACAGAAAATTTCTTTGAATTTTTTTTTCATATTTTGTTTTTATCTGTGCATCAATAGATTTGAAATTAAACGCCAGTTTCCAATACTAACAGTTTCAAAATGCGGACGTCACTAATACGTCGCTATTTTTGAAACAGTTTCAGAGAGTTTGAGAACACAAAACCCAGAAAAATTTGAAATAAATGTCAGCTGCTTATGTAAACAATGTAATTTATTAATGTAATTATATGAACAAAATAATCCAAAAAATGAATGAATGAATAATAAAATTCATGGAAACCCACAGGAACACTTGGGGTCACCCAACATGGAGATGCGACCACTGCCTCCGTTGCCGACATCCAGCGCCGCCATCCCCGCCGGAGTAACTCCTTCTGCCAACTATACAAGTCAACACAGCGTCGGGGCGCTGAGCAGCAGCAGCAGCGGAGGTGGCAGTGGCCACGCGATCATGAAGCAGAAGTCCCATCAGTTCATCGTGCGATCCTTCAGCAATCCCATCAAGTGCTCCTTCTGCACCTCTCTCATGGTCGGCCTCACACGCCAGGGTGTCGTCTGCGAGGTCTGCGGCTTTCCGTGTCACACGACCTGCAAGGAAAAGGTTCCACAGATCTGCCCTGTACCCCCCGATCAGAGTGAGTTTCCAAGTTACCATTCATTAAATGTGAAATACTGTAAAGATAATCAACATTAATGTTGAACTATGTTGCTTTTAAGGAATAAACACATAAAAGTTACAATTAATGATAGTTTTCATCATTGAATGTTGCAATAATATTACTTAGTAAATTTTTGATTACTTTCTACTCCAGCCAAACGTCCA
This sequence comes from Archaeomysis grebnitzkii, assembly GCA_031471125.1. Taxonomy (NCBI): domain Eukaryota; kingdom Metazoa; phylum Arthropoda; class Malacostraca; order Mysida; family Mysidae; genus Archaeomysis; species Archaeomysis grebnitzkii. The sequence goes on along the minus strand of JARUHE010233183.1, from coordinate 4,733 downwards.
CTTGGTATCGACCCCACAAGGGGAATCGGAACTGCCTACGAAGGTTTCGTGAAGGTGCCAAAGCCTGGTGGTGTGAAGAAAGGATGGCAGAGGCAATTCGTTGTTGTTTGCGACTTTAAATTATTTTTATACGATATTTCCCCTGACAGGTAAGGCATCACTTTATTCAATATGGTTGTGAGAAGTTTTCAAACCCAATCAATGTCTAACATGAACTGATAACTTCAGTTGTCCTGATTGGTTGAAACCAATAATGATTCATTAGGGTATCCATCCTACGGATATCCTATTACAATCGACATGCGTAGGTCAGTCCGTCGTCGTCGGCGGCGGCGGCGTCTTGCGTTCACAATTTAGGTGAAGGTAAATGTTAAAGTTTTTCTTTTTTTTTTGAACAAAGTTAATAGATAATGAGCTGAATAATAACTTTGATTAATCAAAAAAAATCTATATTATATTTTCTTTAAAAAATGATGTTTTATAGCTTAAATTAACTTAAAATGTTTCACTATTTTTATAAGAGATAAAGGTAAATATTGATTTTTTTATAAATTTACAATTTTTTCTTGAATAATAACATTGTTTAAAAATGAACAAGTTTCTATAGATTTTTTCCCTAAAAATGATGGTTTTATTGAACTTAAAATTTTTTCGCTATTTATACAAGTTCAATTAATTTGTAATTTAAGTTTTTGTTACTACTGAAACCATTTTTTACCTCTGGTTGATGGATGCCCTGTTATATTCAAGTTTTATTTTATATTATCTCAATTTTTTTAATAGTTTACCTTAAGAACTAAATTAATGTTGTTTCTCTAGGAATGCCTTACCAAGTGTTTGGGTTAGTCAAGTCCTTGACATGAGAGACGAGCATTTTGACGTCTCTACTGTAAGGGAATCGGATGTTATACATGCAAACAAAAAAGACATACCGTGTATATTTAGGGTAAGTGGATATACTGTATATTTCTGGAACGTTTTCTAGATGTAATTATTTGACACAATTAAACTTGAATAAATGTTTGTATAAAAAGTTGATGTATTTTCATTTATTGTTGTATTATTTTATTCTTAATGGTTTTTGTACATCCAGGTAATAACGTCATCTATGTTTGGAGTGAGGCATCACACGTTAATGTTGGCCGACACAGAAACGGAGAAAACTAAATGGGTTGTGGCATTAAATGAATTACATAGGATATTGAAAAGAAATAGATTACCTAATAGACAAGTAAGCATTTTAAACTGTTTTTATATTTATGTTTAGAACATTGCATTTTTTAACATCGAATGATTTATTTTAATCAAATTATTGACATTTATTGACTGTTATGTCACAGCAACATTGCAAAATAGTCAAGTTAAAAGTTTTTTTCAAATATAGTGTGTTATAGGGAGTGTGAAACAAATTGTATATTGTTAAAAGTTTCACCATGTATAATTATGTAGGATTTCATTGAGGTTCCAAAGGTAGAAATATTTCCTAAATGTTTTAATTCTGTTTTTGCTTTAAATAATTCTTCACTTCAATCTTAGCAAATGAACTAATTGCTCTACTGCCAATTTCACATAATTTTCCTTTATGTCGCATAAACCATAAGTTTCACTTAGTAATCATTCGAATGTCACACAGCCATTCGCCAGCTGCAACTGCGGCACACAGCGCTGTCCACATTTTCCTGCAGGTGCTTTTGACGTCTCTGATGTGACCCGATCTTTTTTGCAGGTGTTCAGGGCACATGAGGTTGTGGACGGCAGCGTAACGCTGATCAAAAACGCCGTTTGTGGTACGGTTGTCGACAGGGATAGGATACTGCTTGGAGCTGAGGAAGGACTCTTTTCTATAGATTTGGAAAATTGTGGTAAGTTACTTTTTTTGGGTAATGATTACCTTTGTTTAAAATTGAATAAGGATAGTTTCTTTTTTAGTGCTTGAACTTGGTAACAAAATATATAAGAAAGTAGAATTTGCTTATTTGCAGTCCTTGACACTGGTTTAGTGCATTAAAAACTGTCAAGTTATTGATAATTGTGTACAGTCATCTTTGTCTGCACTATATTTTTTTTTCTATTTTATATTTGACTTAAATTTATTTATATGTTTCAGGATAAATATAATAGTTAGCTAAACTTAAACCATGTAATACTTGTTTTGCACAAAACTCTAAAGAAACAAGTTACTCAGTATTGAATTTATTGACAAGACTGACTTTAACATGAGTTATTGACTTTTAAATAAATTATTGTAATGTTATTCACTTAGACTTGTATTCTTGCTAGATAATAAAAAAAATTATTTTCATTTGACTACCTTACCAATAATGTGTAATTAAAATCTAAAAGTTGAGACTACAACATTTAAAAACATTTGGAAAAGTATAGTTGAAAAGAGTTTTTGTTAAACTTTAAATTGTTGACTTTTTTTATAATTAATAAGCTGTGTTTTGAAAAACCAGTTTCTATATGTGACCTCTGATTTTTGCTGTTGTTGTTGGGACGGTGGATGATTTGTGGACTCTACCAAAATTTTGCCTTTTTTTCAAAGTAATAGAAATATTAATTTTACAGAAAAGTTTGTTTAAATGAAAACTTGAAATTCATGATTAACAGAGTTTTTTCCGAGCATGCATAGCAAAGCTCTATATAAGCGTAGCAATTCCGATGTCTTCGTGGTCGGTGTTAGACAATGACTTAAATGGTTATATATCATCAACACTATTAAAATTACATTTCATATAGGCTTGATTAATGGCTTTGATGTTTTAATAGGTATTTTCATTTGATTTTATCTATATTTTTTCATTAAATTAACAAAATTTTGCATCAATGGATTGGAAATAAAGTATACATAAATAGTCTACAAGGTGATTTTTTGATTTTTAAAGTACTGAATGAATCATTGCAAGACATTTGAACCATTCAGTTCATGGATTACTAGTTATTTGAAGGTTTCGAGAAAAGTTTATTTAAAACAAATGAAAGAACAAGAGATTCTAAGCTAGAATGCCTGAAGGACGTTTTTACGTAAAATTTATATTTTTTTAAATAATAAATATTTTAGGAGTTTTTAGATTTCGCCAATTTATCATCAAATTCATGATTAACCCAATTTTTTTGGAGGTTTAGAGATACTTTTATTATAAACAAATGAAAGAAAAGGGTTAATGTAATAATATAAATAATTTTATTAAAGAATAAAACAATTTTAAAAGCTGTTTTAACATACAAACACAGCTTTAAATGCATAGTAGCATTTACTCATACTTGTTTATTTTATTGAATGCTTGTTTTGACTTGAAATGTGAATCAAATTAATGCTCATCTCCATGTTGACAGAAATTGCCAAGATAGGCGACAACAAGAAGATCGTCAGCCTGGAGTACATTGGTGAAGAGCAATTGGTGATGGTTATTGCTGGACGCCAACGGCAAGTCAAGCTGATACCAGTCAGGGCCTTGAGTGGGGATGATGTCGAATGGATCAAGGTAATGTGCCTATAAGACCAAAGTACTTTAAATTTAATATTGGAAACAATCCTCATTAACTTCATTTTTGTATGGTGCATTATGATGTGAATTGATGATATTGGGTATTAACTTACTAAATGTTTTGTAATACAAAAAAGTTTCCAGTCTCAACAACCTCTATTTTTCTTTTTTTTTAATGTAAAATATTGCCTATGCAGGTTTTTTGGTGAATTTTCTTGCATACAAAACATAAGTGATCAAATAATAACAAATATGCATTATTTTTTATTGACAAAGTGTGAAAAAATAAAGTTTATAGTTCTAATGATTTTCTTCTAATTTAGAATTAAAAAGCATATTGTTTTTGTTGCTAATTAAAACGTTTTCATTGAACAGGTGTCTGAAACAAAAGGTGCAATCTCCTTCACTACAGGAAAATTTAGATCCGTTCAAAACACAACAACAAATTATTGTCTTTGTGTCGCAGTTAAAAGACAAGTAAGTCTTCACTTCACATTTCTTAAGCGTCTTATTTAATAAGGTTACATTAAATAATTTTAATTGTCTGCCTTTAGTGTAAAAAAACGGCTCTATGTTGGTGTTGTCCTTCTTGCTGCTTGGAAGCTCACAAGTATTAAATATTACAGGAAACTTTGAATAACAAAATTTGTTTACTATGACCCTCTAACAAATAATGTAAAAAAAATTATTATATGGTTTTATTATTGTCGAGCCTGCCAGTGGCGAGGCTCTACTAAGGAGTTACTATTTCTTTGTCTTCGGCATAGTAGTTGTGTCCAAAATATTCAATAAAACTTTGAAGTTTTTGGTTTGTTGACCTACAGTTATAATTTATATCTGAAATAAATAATAAATTGTTTTTTGTATTTGTAAGATATTGATGACCGCGGGCGTATTGCTAGCTTATAATATCATTTTTCTTAAAGATATTTATTTGAGTTGTTACAGATAATTTTATTGAACAAAGTTTGTTTTTTTGATCTTTTAACTGACACTGCAAAAGTAATTTTTTCTGCAAAGCATACAAATGTTTTAGCAAATATTTGCTGGTCAACTATAGCTAGTAAACAATTATTTGTTTGTCAAAAATTTTAGAATTTCAAAAATTTTCTCCAGATAAACCTATTTAACATCGTACACGGATGGTAGTCCGTGTACATAATATTGCTATGTGAGGTTTTTTGTCTTGAAGTACCCTTTTAAAAATCAATATCTTTTTTATATCTCAACCAAATAAAGAGAAAC
>JARUHE010233072.1:0-13213 GCA_031471125.1 Archaeomysis grebnitzkii | reverse complement strand
TATTATTATTATTATTATTATTATTATTATTATTATTATTATTATTGTTATTGTTATTGTTATTATCATTATCATTATTATTATTATTATTATTATTATTATTATTATTATTACCAACATCAATTAACTGATGTGTACCAGTCATCATTCAAGCTAGAGTGAGGATAGCATCTGACATTTTAAGAGAATACAATCTGCAAGGGATCCTGCACTGGCAGAAAACTATGCACATTTTGCACAAAAAAATGATTACAATTGTTTGCAGAAATATTTGTGGGATATTATTATTATATAAAAAAAACTTACTCTTGGTTTATAAAACTGGAATGATCCAAGAAAAATTGTTTCACAGCCATACGAATAAACTTTTCTTTCTTCCCCAAGATAATCGTTGAATGCGTTCAAAAACATTCGACAATCCTGGAAATGTTGAAAAAAATTAATTTGTGTAAATTAATGAAAAAAATATTCGTCTTTGACGAAAAGTTGTAGCTTGGCGCGCATAAATGACCAGCAATCTTAATATATAATAATAAATAAGTTTTGTCAATATTTAGTTTAAAAAAAATTCCAAGTTAATTTGATGAAAAAATGTAGATAAAAAGTGATAAAATCAAATAAAAATACATAGTAATATATTAAAATCAATAACCAAGACTATATGAAAATAAATAATAATAGTATAGATGATATGTAACTAGTAAGCATTGTCTAACGCCGACGACGACATCGGAATTGCTACGCCTATGTATAGCTTCGCTACGCATGCTCGATAAAAACCATAAATTTTTGCTCAAATCTTCAGTAATTAGAATTCAAAAAATGCATATTTTTGGCTCTAGTTCTGTAAATATTGAAATAGTGAAAAAAATTATTTTCCACAAACTTAATTGGAAGGTCAAAACAATGTTATTTAATTAAATTTCTCTGTAACTATTAAAATAAAGCAATTTTCAAGACTAATGGACGACGACGACGACAGAGAAGTAAAACATATACGATGAAGAAGAAGTTAAACATATATGAACTATTAGATTATTTGTAAAACATTTCATGATAAAAAATTCAAATTTCATGGTTTTTTTGTGATATTTTAAATGAAATGCAGCATTATTAATAATTGATGTTTGTTCTTCAATATTTTTTTCAATTATTTCTTTGAGAATTAATTTGACGCAAAGACTTCCTCAATCCTAAATATTTGAAAGAACTGCATTCATTTTATATGCACGAGACCACTACTATAGCCTAGGTAATAATATGCTACACAAGGTATCAAAATAACATTGTAACAACCTTATGTAATCAATGAACATACATTATAGCAGAAAGTGTTTATTGTGGGTCAGTCTGAACAAATTACTCACCGGATCAAAATCCGAAATATTCAGGAACAGTTCTTGAATTCTTTGGCCTGCATTTTGAAACCAGACATTGGTGAGCAGATGACGATCTTCACTGGTTGTTACTCTGTACAAAACCTCAATGATGCTCATTTGAAAGCCAATGTCACCGATTTGAGTCAAAAGCGATGGAAATTTTCTGGAAGAAAAATAATATTTTTTTTTATTATTATACAATATTATACAGCACATTCGCTGCAGAGGCAAAGAGCGTTGTATGAAAACAAAGACAGATTAAGAGGGTGGACAGAAAAGAGGAAGAAGTTGAAAAGGAGGGACAGGAGAAGGAAATTAAGCATCAGGGCCTGGGTGAATGCCAAATCCCACCAGCTGCAAAGTGTGCATCCCCTCAGGGAGAAACATCTTAATAACATAGTTATTTCAATAAATTCAAGTTTTTGAATTTTTTTACATATATCATTCCTAATACATATATATCTTTAGTTATGTTAAATGATCATTGCTCTAAAATAAAAATAAAGAAAACCACATAGAAACGTAGTTAATTTAATAGATTCAAGTTTTAGAAAATTTGTTATTTAAATTATATCATTCCTAATGCATATATACATAATTTCATTTGTTAAATGACCATTGCTCTAAAATAAACTAATATAAAACGAAACACTACAGGTTCATGGCGGAGATACACAAAATCATTGCTCTGAAAAAACAAGTCCTTAAAAACCATAAAAACAAAGTTATTTCAATAATTTCAATTTTTAGAAAAATGTATTTTTGACACAGAAATTACATTTTGTCATGACCTCATTTGATAATTATAGTGATGATGGATTGGATTATAGTAAATTTATTTCAGTAATGACTCATTTGAGAGATAAAAATTCGATGGTTGGGAGGAAAAAATTCTTCAAATATGATGAGAATATAATTAACCAGAGAACTGCGGTCACAAATGTAAAAACTAATTTAAATAAGAAAAATTATTTATGTACATACAAATTTTTCATAAAAACCCTTATATTTCAATAAGTTTTAAAAAAAATATTGCTTGGTAACCTTTAATGTACACTTTATAGATGTTCATTTGAGATATAAATGATAACTGTAGGCCAACAAATTGGAAACTTGAATGGTTTACTCGAATATGGAATCTCAACAAAACTTTTAATAATAATTATATTTTTTTTCAAAAAATTTCACTTCATAATTGTTTATTTGAGATTCAAATGAGAACTGTAGGTCAACTAACAATATTTTGGATAAAACTACTTTGCCAATGACAGAATAGCAACACCTTAGTGGAAGGGGTTAAGAGAAACATAATAATAAAAAAAGCATGATAAATTAGGACATAGTAAGCTGCCACTAGACAAAAAAAATTATATCATATCAGCCAACTTGACAAAAGAGATACACCAGCCCCAAAAAATTAACAAAAACTTCTCAAACTTTAATACAAATGTTGCATCCATTGAACGAATTGTAATGTTCAATCGTTAAGTTGAGGGATTCATGGAGAATACCGTTTGCCTACTCAATCGTAATTTCAGAAAAGGCTTTCCTGACAACAACTTAAATTTTATTCACTTATCAAGATTGATTATATAAATAAACGGGCCAATGCCCAGCACTGCACCCGGAGGGTATTCACTCATCAAGAGGTGAATGATACTTCACAATATATGTAACTTCCTCGAGCTACAATTGAACAAAAACTAATCAACGAACCTTCCTCTCTTCTTCTCGGGCTCAGGTTTTTGCTTGCCATCTTCTTCGTCTGGCAATGCCGAGTTTAGTTGAGTGACGGCAACCCTAGGATCTGTTGGCCTGCAAAAAATTTGACTTTTATGATGGCTTAGAAGATATTGATATTCATTTAATAATTTTTAAGTGACAAAATAAAACATAACTTTTTGAATTACAATCTTTCATTTGAGTTTGAATAATTCCAAATTAAAACTTTAAAATGTAATGAAAACTGTAATTGATTGAACATTCTGAATTTTTCACTGCTTCCTGAAAAATACCACTTTTTTTTATCTTGGATCACAGATTTAATTTTGATCATTAGTCATGTTAAATCCAAGATTGTTGCGCTAGCTTGATCCATACTTTCTTTAAAATGAAGAGAAACTTTATGCTTGATTATTTCACACATTTAAATTGTATCTTGTTTCATGTTATGGACAATGAGTTGATCTATCAAAAAATAAATAAATTAATGTACCAAATAATGGATGAAGTATTTTTAAAAAGACTCATTTAGATTTGTTTTTTTTAATCATAGCTGTGAATGATAACATGCAAAATGGGTTATTTTAAAATAACATTTCTTTATTGAAACAATTAAGCAAGTTTAGACGATCAATATTACAAATATGAAACATGGTCAGAACTACCTTCATTGGTATCTATTGGTGTGAATTTGTATAAATTATTATCTGTTAGTATTCTTTATTGGTATCTAATAAATATGTATTAAGGAGACGAGTATAAGAATAGAACCAAAATTAATCTTTAACTGAACAAACATCATGCTGTGAAGGTGGAAAAATTGCCAAAAGTTTTTCAATTACATTCTGAATATGACTTTATAATTATTATTGGACAATTTATGCAATGCTGGCTAGTTGACAAATAATTTTAGAATTTAGTCTAGCTTAACTTCATGTTATCATTTTTTTGTTTTATGCATTATAATTTAGACATGTATCAACAGCATTAATGAACTTAATATCAAAATTTTATTACAAATCAAAAACGAAATCTTATCTCAAAAATTAGTTTCTATTTCTATGAAAGTACTAAATATTGTAATGCAAATACAGTGAAACACCTGAAATTAGGTATCTAATTTTACAACCATACCTAATCTCTGATGTCACAGTTCGGTTTTCTTTAACAATATTTTAGAACTTTTTTAAGGGGGATCTTTTGTAATGAATTCAAAACCACATCGAAAATAAGCTGAATTGGACGGCAAGTAATTTTTCAACCCATCAATAGATGACCGTGTAATTTATCTCATTTAGCCCCATAATAATTTCATAATCCATAATTCTAGGTGCTCTCCTAATTTCAGGCATTTTACTTTTATCTCTTCTACTAGGCATTTTTTATGATGAAGTAAATGAATCATGGGGAACCATAAAGGATTGTTCTGAACATATAACAAAAGGTGAAATATTATAAAAACATTCTATACAACATTGAACATTTCACTCGTAAATATACAGAATAAAAAGGCTAGGTACACCAAGTCGCAAACCACAAGCTATTCTTCCAGGTTAATCAAGCATTATAAAATAAAAGTATTTGATTGGTTAAAATAATTAATTAAACCAAATAAAAAGAATGACGAGAGGACCCATGGGACCAGCCTTATGACATGATCTTGATCTATCTACGTTTAAACATAATCTATCGGTCAAAGTCTTCTACAGATATAAAATTAGTTGGAAAGAGAGGACAATACCTAACATACATTAGCATATACTGCTTAGTCTCTTATTTTTTTGTTTAATGGTGTTTTGGAATGATGTAGCTAGACCATTTAGAAGGACTATATGTGCAACACATTACTACATAGGCAATTAGTGCTGTTCAAAACTGAACAAATTGCTTTATCAAAATTTTCTACTTTTGTATATTTTCAATGACATGCACCCATCCACACTGGTTTCACAAGAAAAAAACATGTAAAGCAATATTTGGAGGAATTGAAAATACAAGATGTTAAGCATAAAGGTTTGAGTAGAAGCTGGTATGTAAAAAATTGTATAAACTGTATTTATTTTCAATTGTTCAAAGTATTACAGTTTATAATGTTTCTACAGCAGTAGAGCTACTAAGGCAAACAAGAATTCAGAAAACCTGGCAAATAAAAACAAATAACATTTAACAAGGACCATCTAATGAAATCACCGGAAAAAAGAAGTATTAAATTGAATAAAATTATTATTATTATTATTATTATAATAACATTAACACATTAGCTACCCAGGCAAATAGTGTAATTTTCTATGTATATTTTTAATGTAAAATACATAACAACAATCTCATCATAATCAAAGATTCGAACTAGTAAACAATTTTAATTAACAAGTAACAATTATGATCATTTTTTGTTGATCTTCCCTTCATTTCGTCTCTTATATATTATAACAATCTCTTTTCTATTCTTTACAGAAAAACACATTTATTTTTATTAGCACAAATGTTGGAAAAATATGTTAAAGAACAAAACAAGTATGAAGAAATTTATAAATTAGCTAAACATACGACTCAGTAAAAATTAAAAAATAATATAATATTATTAAGGAGATAAAAAAGCTTAGGACAGAGGAAAAGATATCAAGATTAAATTGTAACTAATTATTCCAGAACTGCCGGATGGTTTTAATGAAGAGCTCCTATTTAGCAGTATGATTGATTAGAAGGTGACAATGAACAACTTATGTTGAATAAAGTTTTCTGAAAAACTTTGACATTGGATTGAAAAAAAAAATTGGCAAAAATTATTTCAAGGTTCAAAATGAAAACCAAAAAACCGCCATTAGATCAAAAAATAAATTTCACAAAAAAAGCTGTTGAGAAGAAGTTGTTTGCATTGTTTCACTCATTCAACAAAAAATGCCACAAGCTGCTCTAAGTCTGGAGGGTGGCAGCAAAGGCCCTAATAGTCAAGACAGCATTGACACACTCTGAATGCCCCTATGTGATCATTTAAAATTAGGACAAAATAAAGTTTTTTTTTGTTTAATTCTTAATTATCTACAACATTTACAAGCACATGAAAACATTGACTTTATGTAAAAGAAATTGACCGATAGAGTATTCATCAAATAATTTTGAATTAAATATTCTAGTCTAGAAAATATTTATAAATAAAAACATCCATAATGATCAAAGTATTCCTTAGACTAAACAAGATTTATGCAATGCTTTATAGCATTATGGCATGGATTTAAATTGAAGCTCTACAATAAATGAGAATGGGTTAGATTTATAGAAAATATTCAAGGCCATTTATCATTGTTACACCATTTGGCATTGTCATCCCTGAATGTGTTAAGCCATATGCCAATGGCAATGCTAGGTGCTGACTGCCATGTGCCATTGGCATTCAGCCCACATGCCAATGCCTAAATGGTAGTGCCTCATGGTGCCATGTGTTCCACTCACATCCGCTGCCACTTGGCAGTGTCCGCATTATAGTACCCGTCTTTGAGCGGCTTCAGGCCGTGCAGAACCCGCTCGTGGTTGCGTCCGAGGTAATGTTGTTTTGCGTGTGCCTCCGAGGTGAAGCTCAGGTTGCAGCACTTGCAGTAAAGCTTGTCAAGGTCGACTTTCTCTTTCTGCAAACCAATCATTCAAAGTAATAATATTTAATCATTTCAAAACACCATAACTTGATGCTTTCAAATTCACTTTTTATTCTCTTACAATATTTGAAAAATTTGGGTCTTAGCAATAACAAAAACTGAAACAATCAAGGATAAGTCATAGAGCTGAACTGTCTCAATTAAAAATAAAACATGAAAATAACTATAAAACCAATAAGATAACAAGCTATCATACCATTTTTATTGACAGTATTGTAATCAAGAAAAACATTTTATATAAAAAGTAAATTATTCTTCACCATATTTCCCTTTGTATGTGTTTAAGAATGTAGAAATTGTTTAAAAAAGTGTAGGGATGGCTTAGAAGGGTTTAAAGGACTGTAGAGATGGATTAAAGGACTAGAGATAGCTTAAAAGATTATAGAGACGGTTTAGAAGAGTGTAGAACAGTGTATGGGGTTAAGAGTGTAGTGAGGGTTTGAAAGAGTGCAGGGAGGGTTTGAAAGAGTGCAGGGAGGGTTTAAAAAGAGTGCAGGGAGGGTTTAAAAAGAGTGCAGGGAGGGTTTAAAAAGAGTGCAGGGAGGGTTTAAAAAAGTGCAGGGAGGGTTTAAAAAGAGTGCAGGGAAGGTTTAAAAAGAGTGCAGGGAAGGTTTAAAAAGAGTGCAGGGAAGGCTTAAAAAGAGTGCAGGGAGGGTTTAAAAGAGTGTAGGAAGGGTTAAAAGAGTGCATTGTGACCCACACAATAATTAAATAATGAATATATTCATCATTGGTTGTTAGACAACTTTTCCTAAATTATTCGACTAGACTTTTTCATTTGAATCATTAACATAATATTTGCAAAAACAATCAATCGAACCTTTTTTGGTGAACTTGTTTCGTCTGTTTTTTTGGTTTTCTCAGCAGAGGTTTTAGCTACTTTCTTGGCAGGTTGAGAATCGCTGTCTTCGTCATCCTCTTCCGTTTGAGATAAGTAATGACGCACTTTTTTTGCATGCGGCTTGCCTTTATAATGATTTCTTGCTTGAGACCATGAATTCAACTGTTAATACAAGATATGAAAATTCAAATGTCATGAGAATCTATGCAAAAAAATACAGACAAACACATTAGAAAATTATTTGTAATCAATATATTTTCATTCATGACTCACATATTGACTTACAATCTTCATTCACATATTAAATTATTTAAGTTTTCAAGTGATTTGAATGAAAAAGTAAATATACAATTGTTTCCAAAATCTCAACTTAACTATCTATCTATATTCTTAAAAATTTGAACCAAATTCTTTTAAGTGGAACTCAAACTCACCTTCACACTGCATAGTTGACATTCATTGTTCTGCATTTTTTCCACCAAGTCAGGAGGATGGGATGGGTCAAGATCAACTGAAATAAAAAAAAACATTCCAATCATTTACTAATGATTCAACGATAGAAAGAATGATGAACGGGTTGGTTTTGAATTACATTTATCTAAAAGAATGTTTCGAATTGACAATAAACATTACAAAATTTTACAAAAGAATTATTTAAGATTATTAGCAAACTTATAACATCAATTGTTTTGAAAATCTCCTAAAAATATATCATGAAATTTAAAGTGTCAGTTTTGTAAAATATACTTATTTTTATCTTACAGCGATGATCACTTAAGACAAACAAGAAAATTCTATGCATTAAAAACTGTATTTTTATATTCAAAAAGTTTCTAAATATATTAACAATTTTCAGTCATTTGTTTCCAATAAAATTGTCTCTAAAACTTCAAATAAAATCTTGGTTGATGAAATATTGGCAAAAGTGTAAAAACTCTAAATGCATATTTTATTGAAAAATAATGTTTTTTTTTGGCAATGTTGGAAATTTTTCTATAGTGTAAAAACTATTGAAATTTTGTCTATGTTGTAAGAAAGGTTAGAAATTATTCCATGGTGTAAAAAAGATTGGAAGATTTTCTGGTGTAAAAACTATTGGAAACTTTTCTATAGTGTAAAAACAATTGGAAATTTTTCTATAGTGTAAAAACTATTGGAAATTTTTCTATGGTGTAAAAACTATTGGATATTTTTCTATGGTGTAAAAACTATTAGATATTTTTCTATGGTGTAAAAACTATTGGAAATTTTTCTATGGTGTTAAAACTATTGGAAATTTTTCTATGGTGTAAAAACTATTGGAAATTTTTCTATGGTGTTAAAACTATTGGAAATTTTTATATGGTGTAAAAAATATTGGAAATTTTTCTATGGTGTAAAAACTATTGGAAATTTTTCTATGGTGTAAGAAATGTTGAAAACTTTTCTATGATGTAAGAAATGTTGGAAAATTTTTTGGTGAAAAATCCAATAACAATCAAGACTTGAGTCAAAGAAAGCTAACTCTCCTCTCCACTATAAATGTACAACACTAAGAACTCAAAATATTGCTTACCGGCTCGTTTCTTTTTAATTTGCTTCGCTATCGTAGCTGGGTAATGATGTTCACTCTTTTTATTATGACTATTTTCTAAAGGACTTTTATATACTTCATGGATCTCTTCAGGATTTTCCTCCGGAATTTTTTCGTCCACCTGTTGGTTTTGTTGACTTTCCTCGAAGGATGTGGTGATGGTCGTTTTGAATTTTTGTTTGTTCACGGTTTTCACCGAATGCGTTTTGTGCATCCCTCGGGTGTCCGAGTAATGTTCCGACTTTGAGATTGCCCTCGATTGTCCAAAATATGACGGCTCATAATTGGTCGTCGCATCTTCACTCGACAAGAGGGGCCGGGAATTATTGTATGGGGCAATACTTGGTGGCCTTGAGTTGTAATTTGTCGGTGCCTCTGGCGGGTACGTATGAACGGTGTGGTGGTCAAACACTTTTTGAGAAGGTTGAGTTGGCCAATACATTGGCGGCACGGCTGAAAGGGCGTGTGGGGGAGGTGGAGGTGGGGGAGGTGGCGGTGGAGCAATGAAAGGTGGCGGTGCATGGTGGTGATGTGGTGGTGGTGGAGGGGCAGCTGAGTATCCTATTTGAGGCCAGGGAGGAGGAGGCTGACAATTGTCGAAATGATCTTGTCTGTACATCTGAAAAAAAAGTTCAAAGTTAATTAATATAATTTAACACAGGTTGCAAAAAAGTTTCATGTTAATCAATATAACTTGACATGGTTGCCAAAAAAATTAAACCATTCTCACAATAATTTAAAAATGTAATTTGAAAATTAAATTTCATTCAAGGATATTAGAAGATTTCATTTAAATAAATATGATAATCAGAATCACCTCACTAGTATGAAGACCTAGTTTTAAAAATAACAAAAATAAATAGAAGTAAATACTTCTATTATACTTATTATTAAAAATATCAAAAACTGCACTTTGACAATGTTGTTTAGAATTCCATGTGGATCAATATGAGTGGAGCCTATGGTTATGAATTATGAGAGATGATGGCCGAGTGGATATGAATGCTGCATAAGCAAATCTCACTGGCGCTGGTTCGAGTCCACTCTAAGGCTATTTCATTGGGATTTGAATGTGGCTGTATTCCCTTAAAATCTCATATGATAAGCTTACTTCGGCTTGGAGGACACGCCATATGTCAGCTGCATATCCTTAGGGTACACATCAATTGATATGGGTAATAATATTAAGATTGATATGTGAAGCAGGGCAGAGATCGGTTAAGTTCGATTAGACCCACTATACAAAAGCACCAAATATTATTACTACTATTAATAATTACAATTTCAAGCAAAATTTACTTCTTATGCTCAAATTTCATTATACAATAGTCGGTTCAATTTACATTTACAACCTAATGGTTTAGTTATTAGATTTCTCTAGTCATATAACCATATCTAATACAATTCCATACATAATCCAATTATTTTTCCAAAGTTTCTATACTTCCTGCCTCTACTATGTTTTCACCAAATGAATTCCAATAATTTATAAGTCTATTTGAGAAGAAATGACCCTACTACTACTCCTAACCTTCGGGTTAAGAAATGGCTATTATCTAGATCCACAAACTGCAATAGGATATGATGGGTTCTACATGGCTAAGTTTAGCTGAGTTAGGTTGATATGGGCTAGGCTAGGTTAGGTTTTCTAGGTGTGTGAGCAAGTTTAGGTTGTGTAATATTGTCGACAGTTTTTTGTTTTATGTGAAAAATTTTATTGCAGTCCATGATTCTAAATAACTGCCAAAAAACTTCATAATTATGTTGTGTAGTTACTCCTTCATTAGTTGCACTAAACATGTCCTCAAACTTCATTTCACTGTTTTAATCATTTAGTTGAGGTCTCCTCTCACTCAGGCTGTCAGTCTTTTTCTAAGCAGGGAGTAGAGCTTCAGTTCTCTCAACCTATTATGGTAATGTGTGGGACTTGACCTAAGTAGTTTGGTGGCTCTTCTTTGAACGGTTTTAAGCAATTCCAGAACAATGTTTATTTCGCCATTCATGACTTTTGGTCCTCCAAACCAAAAACAATAAAAACTAAGAGATGACAAAAATGAATGTCCCCTAGGAAATGAAGAAATAGATTTTGGGATTTTAATTATGCACATCATTGCTCTTAACTATTCATCTTGTGCAAAAATTTATTATTTATAGTGGTTGATTCTATACAAATCATCAATCCAGAACCCTGTCAGTAAAAAAAAATATAAACCGAGTAGCATGCTCTATTGCACCTGAGAATTAATTTTCTCATTTATATACATTGTGCATGAAATAATACATCTATCCCATCTTTCGACAAGATTGCCAATATTTTTACTTGGCCGCAAGTTTAAAATGTCTTTAAAAAAATTTATGTCGTACATTTATTTTCTGGATTAGTTGTGCTGCAAGTATATAACAATGATTGCATTTTGCAAACATTTTAATGAAATCACTTGACAGATTATGATGTTAATGGCAATTCAATTGTATTGCCAATTCCTGGCCCCATTTTTGTCCAAACGTGGGATTTCATGAAGTCATTTGGAGTGTTGATTTGCTCTAGCTTGGACGTGAAATCCGTGAACAAAAAGGTAACTATGGGTTATGTTTAAAGCTTTAAATGATATTTGTTTGACATGAAATAACAAAAGTGGCAATTGATGAATTATATTAGTATCTTGTGATTAATGATGGGTGTTTATTTAGATAAAAATATTTTGAAATATGTGATACTAGTATTGTTAGGCTAACAGCTGCAGTTATCATGTACCTTTATTATCGGTATTTATTATTAAAATTGTTTTTCTTTATTCTTATCATTATTTGTTATTGCTATTGAATTATTGATAGTTATTGTTTTTATTATTTATTTGGGTCAGTTTCTATTTGGGATGGACAGCATTAATAGGAATTTATTATGGCAAATGACTTTATAAAAAGCTTCAATGCATTCATTATTATTATTATTATAGGTATTATACAGCACTGGAGCCAATTTATGCTATTCAAATATGGGTAGCCCCTGCAGGGATTTTGGAAAAAAGAAATATTATAGTAAATATAACTTTTAATATATTAGGAATTTTAATCTTACGTCTGACTGTCGTCTGCCAATTCTTGTTGGTGCTAGGTTTTTGTGAGGGATATTTAGGACTTTTATAGTATTTTTTCTAGACATTTTTTGTTTAATAATTAGTGTTTTGTTCAACTAATTTGTAGCTAGGCTAGGTTAGGTTAGGTTAATCTAGTTTAGTTTAGTTCATATAGTGCCTAATAGTAATATAGCATAGTACAGTGAAACTGAAAATTTACCACATGATTGATGAAGGTGGAAAATTTATGTAACATATAGCCAACAGTGAAAAAAACTATTGATCGAATAAATGTTTGTGGTCACAACAAAAAGGAAAAACGTTTTCATCAAAAGAACAGAAAAGAAATTAAATTTGCGAAAACAAGTTAAACCAACAATAAAATGGTTTGCCTCACTTGCCTTGTGTAAGCATGAAACAGACACTCAAACTATTTGTTTACTGATGACGTACGGTTAAAAAAGTATTGTCTGTTACATTTTTACAGATAGTTCATTAATATTATTTTATAAATAAAGTTGTATATTTAAGAAAAACATCAGAAACTGTGGAAAAGATTTCACCAATTGAATAAATCTAAAATTGAATATTGACATTATTGGGAAACAAAAATCAACTTTGGATGCTTGGTTAAGCTCGGTTGTCCTTGCCAGGAACGACAAAGACCGAAAGGTTATTGACAAAAACTCTTTGTGATTTAAACCCAAGGATTTTGTAACAGGTTCTTGAAACACTTTATGTAAGATGCAACTTATGTCATTCAAGATTTTAGATCTTATCATCGGGTTTCCTTTTTTTATTCTTCAGGCTTTCAATATTGTTAGTAATTGACTTGGACTATGTGTTGTTGTAGTAATGTCCCACACACACACATACATTACACACACACATGCATTACACATACACACACACACACACACACACACACACACACACACACACACACACACACACACACACACACACACACA
>JARUHE010233071.1:0-22126 GCA_031471125.1 Archaeomysis grebnitzkii | reverse complement strand
TGTATTTTGAATTATTTTTGAAATATCTTCAAATATAGTAATGTTGATGTGAATCCAATTTGTGTTTCACTCTCTATTAAGATTGACCGGCAGTGAGGCAAATTTCGAACACGACAAATCGTTATTAATTAAATATTTTTTTTGTATTAAATCCTTTCATTAATACCTCAAAAACTACCAATCTATACATTATTAAACATACATTGTATTTATACAAACTTGCATAAATCCATTTTATATTGAAGAAGTAATAACGTTTTGGAAAAATACAAGCTTAAAACACATTTCAAATCTGCCTCACGCTGCAGTTATGCCAAACCTACAGCAGTCTTGCCAAACGTATGAGCAATTTAATAAAAAACCTTGACAAAATTAAATTAATTTTAACTGTTTAGTATTTCATTGTTATGATAAATAATTAATCGTTGTTTTTATTATTATAAAGTTTAAAATAAAAAATGTAATTGTCTGCAAGAGTTTTTTTTAATATTTAAAAATTTTGCTTACACTAGGTTTTTCCTCCAAACACGGTCCTGAAATATATAAATATATATATATATATACCCAGTGAACATTTAGGAAGCCGAAAGTATGATTAAAGTTTCAGACATTATGAGAATTAGTAAGAAAAAAGTTACTTTTTATTTACTTTTTTCATTAGACAATTTGCTAGAACTTTGCGTTTTTCTTTCTAAAAGTTTCAGACATTATGAGAATTTGAAAGAAAAAAGTTACTTTTTATTTACTCTTTTCATGAGACAAATTTCTAAGACTTTGCTTTTTTTCTGGCTAAAGTTTTGTGGAATACAACAGACTCTTTGCCGAAAAGTTGTTTAAACATCTCGACATTCGCACAATTTAAGTAAAAAAAAGTAAAGCTTGCTTAAAAATTACTTTTTTCTACAGACAGTTTACTTGAACTTTACTTTTTTTTGTGGAAACTTTACGAAATATAAACGTTTCTCTGCAGCCAAGTGACGAAAACCTCACGACATTTAGCACAATTTTAGCAAGAAAAAAGTAAAGATTGCCTGCGGAGGTTTAATTTTCCTTTCAGTTTGTTTGTTCAACTTTACTTTTCTTCCCAAAATTTTACGAAAAATATTTTTTTTCTGTGCAAACAGGTGTGCTTTGCATATTTTGCAACAACACACCAGACATGCATATATCATGTCAAAGTTGTTGTGTGATTTAAACTACAAATTAAGGCATTTCAGAATCAAAACCATTTCAAAGTAATAAAAGTTACGTAAAAACGGCAACTTGTATTATTTCAAACTGTCCTACGTTTTAAAATTCAATTCCATTTTATTTCACAGTTTAAATCACAAAATAATTCCAACACAATACAAGCTACCTCGAGCCTGTTATTCCAAATCCTTTAAATGCAAAACAACGTCATGTATTTTGGCGTAATTATCTTAAATTTCTTGAAGAAATCCAACATTCACTTCTTTGGACACAACGTCGTATTAGACTGAACGCCCAACGGCCCAATCTACTGTATGGAAAGCCGGTTCATAAAGTTGCCGTTAAAATAGGGTTACCTACAAATGCAGTATAGAAAACAATGTGTTTTATTTATAGATATTGGTTAAATTAATCAAACAAAAAATAATTAATGTATATACATTAACCTAAAACAATATATTAACCATACAAAAATATTGAAAAAGAAAAATAATAATTTAATTTAAAAATAAAAAGTTATGCAAGAAGAATTATTGCCATTCAACTCTAGTCATACAATTTAAAATATTTTAAATAAAAATATAATTATTTCAAGAAACAAAATTTTGTTTTTACTTTAAAAGTGTTTTCAACAATGAAAATATAATAATTTGGGCACTGTTAATTTTATTTACGTCTTAAATAAATAATAATTTAGCAAAAGGTCGACCTCACTTTTTTTTAAACGAAATGTATATGGTTTTTATTCTCCTACAAAAAGCAACATGTCGACACAGACATTCGGTGGCTAAAAGTATGATAAAAGTAAGACATATGACTTTCCTTTTTGTTTGCGAAATGTATACAACTTTTATTCTCCTCCAACTGGCGACATTTCGACACAAACATTCGTGGTCTAAAAGCTTGATAAAAGCAACCGACAATTCGGAACGCAACATTTAAGCAAGATGTCGGAGTAAAAACGCAACCTTTCGCAGGCGACATGTTCACTGGGCAGCCTATCATTATAGAATTTATTTCTGTTGGAATAAGTTGTTACTGGAAAGGTCTGCGCAGCCCCTTATTTTATTATATATTTATGACAGGAGTTTTTTTGATAGTTTTCTTGGACCAAATTTTTTGACAGTTTTACAATAAAGAATTTTTTTTTTTAATTATTCATCTTAATTTTCTTCTATTAAGCCAAATAGGAAATATTGTTTCTGTAAAGTTGATTTTTCAGGGTAAACGTTTTTTTTTAAATACTTTGGGTGTCAAATGGAATAATGAATAATAAATAATGAAGAAAGTGGGCAATAAAGCCCAAAATAATCAACCGTTGGATAGGTTGATCAGGACGCGCACTTAAAAACGCATAGGCTTACAAAGAGGCTGAAGAGTCTGGGGATTAGGAAATCATAAACATTTTTGGTCTAACATTCGACCCCAAAATCAGCTACTCTAAACACAAACAACAGCATCACAAAAACCAAACCCACACTAAACATGTTAAAAGGCTTCACCACCACGCAGGGGGAAAAAACAAAAAAAAACTCTAATCACAACATATAAAACCATCACGCGCCCCCTTATAGAATACGCAAACACTATCTGGTTACCCATTACATCCACCACTAACATCAACAAACTCTAAACCATCAATCCAAAACACAGTTATAAGAACAGCCACAGGCTGCAAATTAGACATCAACACACAACACCTACACGACGAGACAAAAATACTCCCCATACAAACCCACTTAAAATTATACGCCGCAGAGTAAAGCAAAACAACCCACCACCCCAATCACTCGCACAACAATCTACCAACCACATACACATGAAACAAACCATCTTTGACAATAACAACAACTACACCAACCACATGGACACTACCCTTACCAAACAATAAAATGGTACAATAAACACATACATACGCAAACATAAACAAACTAGACCAGCAGCACACAGCCAAACAAAGTGCTAAACAGACACGCACCCGACATCAACAACGCCGAACAAGCCCTCTAACACAACATGCGCAGAACACTGACACAGCTAAGAACAAACAAATCCCCCAGACTACAAGAATACCTACACAAAGTAGCACCCTACACTCATATCATACCAAACTCCCCGCGGTGCCAGCACCATACTCACAACACAACACAACACAACTCATCTTTTCACGTACCTGCATGTGCGGACAGACCTGGCCCTGGAGGCCCTCTGAACGGACCTGGTGGGTGCGGCGGGGCTTCTTGCCCGTTGGTCCGACCTGCTGGGGTTTGGATTAAATCATCCGA
Organism: Archaeomysis grebnitzkii; assembly: GCA_031471125.1. Classification (NCBI taxonomy): domain Eukaryota; kingdom Metazoa; phylum Arthropoda; class Malacostraca; order Mysida; family Mysidae; genus Archaeomysis; species Archaeomysis grebnitzkii. Next base: position 18,650 of record JARUHE010233071.1, on the reverse strand, counting down.
CGTGAAGGTCCCGTCCTCTCTGTTGAGGTCGGGGTAGGGTTAACAACAACTGGGTAATCATTGGTGAATGGATATTACTCCAGTAAATCACTGGAATCAAAAAAATTTCATTAAGACCCAAAATTCAACCGCTGAATAGATTGATCGGGACAAGTAGTGAAAAACAGAGCTTTAGAAGATGACCAATAATCCGTAGACTAGGAAATACGGCAAAGAATGCCATCAAAGCTAAAGAGATAAGGGCTAGTTCAGCTTCCCATCAAGAATATTCAAAAGCCATCGCCGAACCATCAATCATCCTTAAGCTGAAAAGAAAATATCTCAATTCACAGAATGGAAAGCAGTCGAGCTTCACATATGGAATGAAACTAAGAACGTTTGGAGCTGCCAACCGAGTTTCTTCAAAGAAATCTTAAACAATGAAAGTTGTGAATGGCCGAACTTTGACATTCAACTTTTTCCAAGGGGAAGGAAAACTGTAATAGGTGGCTACTGGAATATAGCCTAGATATTACGTTTGAGTATAAAGCAATAGAATACTGTTTATGTAACTAATAATATAATACAAATACTTGATAAACTATCTCTTTTCAAACAATCTTCTAATTCTTAAGTCTGTTGCACACATTTATTTATGTATAGCATGATTGTGTGGTGTATGTATGTATACATATTATGCTTGTTATGTATCTATGTATAGTAAGTTTGTGTTATGCATGTATGTATAGCATTTATGTTATGCGTTATGTATGTACTGTACGTTTGTGTTATGTATTAATGAATATACATATTGTTATTTTGTTTACTTCGTTTCTAATAAATTCAATTACAGTCTAGTTGATTCTCTTGAATATCTGATCAATATCAGACACGAGAATATTTATTTCATTTTTATTGCTTGATATTTTTTTACTATTATAAAATGTTTTCAATTAGAATTTAATTTTACATTTTAGATCTCATTAATATATGATATGAATATGAAATTAACTATTTTTATTAATATAAAGTATGACTTAAATAAAACTAATTAATGAACTATGTTCATTAATATAAAGTACGACATAAATGAAAATAATTGATGAACTATTTTCATTAAGATAAGGTATGACGTAAGTGAAACCTAACTAATAAACACGTTTTATTATATTAATATAAAGTAAACATACAGTTGGTATACTATTTTCATTAATATCAGTTATGACGGTTTAATGACCAGTAATATAATTAATGGATAGTATTCATTAATACAATGGAAGTTAAATTTTTGTTAACATGTTTTTACCTTTGTCCCCTACAAAGGCTTAAATAAATTTAATTTTGTTTATTTAAATACTGAAGAGTTTTAAAATTCTACGTGAGAGAATGGTTTTTAGTTAGTTCACTCAGAATAGAATTGATGTTTTTTAGAGCATTTTTTCAAGTTAAAGGGTAATTTTTATTCATTTTTCCAATTCTCGAGTTCAGTACCCCCTTAATACTAACAAAAACGTGTTGCCGAAATATATGTGTCCAAAATTTTGTAAATTGTTATTGTTTAAAGTTTCAAAATAAAAATGTTTCGTAAAAGTGATTTATTATTTCAAATTTCCAATATGATATTGAAGAGAAAAGTTATAAAAAATATTCTATTGTTCTCCCCTTTTGTTAATTTGATTTACGAGATAATAGCATCGAAATAATGTTGGTATTTTAAAGTTTTACTTCTGTTTGTTTCATCATGGCTGATTTGGACCTTAATGTTTGACAACTTTTAAACACATTAGTTTGCCATCTTCTTGAATCAAATACTTTTAATCAATTTTTTGGCTTAAAATCTCGTCTTTTGTATAATGTTAAATGAAAGGTTGTTATTGATCGATTTTTATCATCTACATTTATTTTAATTTTAATCGCAAGCTTAGTAAAGTTGTTCAGTATTCTACCACCACGTTTCTTTTTCACATGTACAATGACTACATAAGTATATATAGTTATAGTAGATATACATAGTTGTGCGATATGATTTAATACGTTTAATAAATAAACAATAAAATAAAATTATCCATTATTTTATAATTTTATATTTATAATAATAATGATAGGAACTATAGTTACGATAATAATTAATCATTATGATAACTATAATAATTAATCATTATGATAACTATAATAATTAATCATTATGATAACTATAATAATTCTAATAATAATAATCATTATAATAATAATAATAATAATCAGTATTATAATAATAGTAATAGTAATAATAATAGTAATAATAATAGTAATAATAAAAGTAATAATAGTAATAATAATAATAGTAATAATAATAGTAATAATAATAGTAATAATAGTAGTAATAATAATAGTAATAATAATAATTATATAAACTAATAAAACTTTGTTTCTTTGCAGACTGTTCGCCATGGGTTCCCCTTCCAGCCGACCACAGTGGCCTTCGACCCCATCCAAAAGGTGTTGGCCGTCGGCACCAAACACGGATCCATCCGAATGTATCCTTTCCATCGCAACCCATTTAGTGTAGTCTTGAAGTCGACAATGCAATCAGTTTACATTGACAAAAACCAGTTGTTAAGAGTCACTGATTCGTCCATATAGATGTTGAAGGATATAATTATTTTCAAATTAACATTGAGCTATTTTTTTTATTGCGTTCAAAGGGTTAATAATGTAAATATTTCAATTAGAATAAAAAATGTTGCTCTACAAGTATGACATTATTTTTTTCCACGTCATTTACTCAATAAAAGTATCTTCTATCACCGAATAACAAATAATCTAATTGTTGTGTTTACAAATACTCTTGTTTTCACTTCAAATGTTTGTTTAACAATTTTAAAAAATCTTTATTTATGGGACACCTAATTTCGTTTTTTTGTATGTTGACTTTCGTATTAATGTTCAAAGTTTGTTTATTTTGATTTTCATTTATAAACATCTATTTTATCCTCTTAATTGTCATGATCTATTCGTAGATTTTAGGTATTTTTTTCAAATTAAACCTGAAAAAATGTTCGACATAAAAATTTGTTTCCTAGATGAAATAAAAATATTTCATTAAATTAAACCGAATTTGTGGATTTTATTAAATTTTTGCTTCCCATGTTTTCATATTCAAAACAGAGAAATTAATCAAAATTTGACACTGGCTCAAATGACTGAAATTGCCGGATTTTCTCTCTAAATTTAAATTCTATTTTCTTTTCATCTTTCTTTATCTGTTCTTGTCTTTTCCACAATAATTAATTTTCGGTCCGAAAGAACGTTTTTGACCAAGCAACATAGTATAGTTAAATATTTCACTTCCCTTGCAATTCATAATTTTCAATCCAAATTTAAATTTTTATTTTTTATACTGTTCAATCTTTTCATGACAATTCATACCATAACATGAAGCGTGAAACCACTTTTTGGGTTTTCTTGAAAATCAGTGTTTATTATCTTCACTACCCGAAAAATTAAATTTCACCTGTAGCTAATAAGTTAAGTTCAATTTTGCTTTTATTTCTGCCCTCCCCTGAGGTAGAAGAGCGATTGAACATATACTGTATATTCTAATGGTAATTGTTTTTATGGTATCCATCTTACGGATACTCTATTACAATCACAATTTAGGTGAAGGGTAAAGTTTTTTATTGAACAAAGTTTATAGATAATGAGCTGCATAATAACTTTGTTTTTATAGCTCAAATTAACTTAGAACATTTTTCACTTTTTTTTATAAAAGGAACTTATTTTTATTTTTTTTTAATTTACAATTTTTTCTTGAATAATAACGTTGCTTAAGAAATAAACAAGTTTCTATAGACTTTTCCCTAAAAATTATGGTTTTACTGAAGACAAACGTTAAAGTTTTTTTTATTTCAGTCTTTTTAATAAGTTTAATTAATAGGTCATTTAGGTTTTTGTCTTTTACTGAAAACATTTGTTACATCTGGTTGATGGATATGCAATTTTGTTTAAACAAAAAAGATCCGGTTTATCTGAAAATCGAAATGTTTTTTTGCAATTATTTTTCTGAACAACACTCAGCATCGGGCGACCTGGTGTCGACGTACACGTGGCGCACGAGCCAGAGGCGGCAATTGTGCAGCTGCAGTTCGTGGTGAACGGAGGGGCGCTGATCTCCGCCACAGCCAACGAGTTCGTGCACATGTGGAACTACCAGCAGAAGAAACCAGAGATCGTGCACTCGCTCAAGTTCACGCGCGAGAGGTGAGAATGTATTTTTCAGGAAATCTTATCACTTTTTTCAAACATGGTCACCATTAGTCCAACTTTATTCTTAGAATGCTGGCCTGATGCTTTACAAAAACTAATTGTTCTCCACATTTCAACCGTTTGGCGGTTTTTGCTTAACTAGTTGAATTTTGATTTCAGCTTTGGTGCATATAGTACGTTCGTTAACATATTGACGTCGCTGAAACATGGATGTTAGTTATTTGTTTTCAGATAAAACATCTTTTTCATGGGTAAAAGTGGTTTACATAAATGTAGAAGATATTGAACACATGCAACCTTAATATAATGGTGATTTATATTTTAATTAGTATACTCTTTATCTTTAATTATTTTGTGTAATGTAATTCATGACAGAGACACAATATGAGTTGACTTACCTTTCTGTTTGCATCTTTAGAATTTTGCAATGAATTGTAGGGCTGAGACGCAAAACATTCAAATTCCAATGGAGTTACTATTATACTTGGTATAATTTAGTCCTCAGCCCTCCAATTCTTATCATCTTTCATTTTCTATATTTTTTTTCTTCATTTCTTTGTCAAGCGTGCCAGCGGCAAAGCTCTACTAAGGTGTTACTATTCCGTTGTCTTCGTCGTCTCCGTGTTCGTCATCGGCGCAGTAGTTGTATCCAAAATATTCAATTAAAACATTCAAGTTTTTTGTTTTTTTTGCCCTACACTTATTATTTATATATCAAATGAACAGTTATGAAATTTACATTTAATATTATTCATATTCAAATAAATTTGTTTTTCGTACACGCGAGACATTGGTGACCGCGGTCCTCTGGTATTCATTTGAGATTCTTTCTTCTTTCTTATTATCATTCCTACGCTGATAGTTCTTCGTTCTTCTTATTTGTATTTTGTTTCTTCTTTAATTTTCCTCTTGCATCACACTTATTATTCTTCTAGTTTTGTCACTGTTGACTTTTTTTAGGCTCATATGGCGTTCTTTTTTACTCTTTTCTGTTTCTCCTTATTTCTTAATATTCCTTGTCCCTTCTTTTATTATTCCTAGTTTTACTCTTTTGTAATAAAACATTAGTTTCTTGAATCGATAAATTTATTACCCGGTGTATGCTCCTTTCTTATTGACAATGACAATGACGGCTTTAACTATGGGAAAGAAGGGGAAGCCAGCTTCATTGGAATTTATTACGTGCCGTCTGGTTTGTTCTTACGGACAATGCAAATGTCCTGATTCATGATATCATTTCTTTTCTTTTGAAGATTGAATTGGCTTATCAACTTTAATTAGTATTGTTTTTATTTTTAAATGTGTTTTTAACCTGTTGTATATTAGCTAGGTGAAATGTAATCCACGTGGTTTGTAGGTATTGAATACCCTCTGGGTGCAGCGCCGGGTATAGGCCCGTTTATTTATATATTCATTCATTCTAAAGTTCGAAAAGAATCCAATACTGTTCGTTTAGAAAATAATCTATTGTAAAATTGAGCGTCATAAAATAATATAAATAAAGTTTATTTTAATTGAGTTAAAACAAGTTAATTATAATCCTTGTTTTATTTGAATGGCATTAAAACTTCTTAAAGCAGGTTTTTAAATTTTATCTAAACAAAAATTGAATAATTTAGTTAGTTTTGTTTTTTATTTTAAATTCACAAGTTTATGTATCAACATGTAATTACATTTATTAGGGTATCCATACTACGGATACTCTATTACAATCGACATGCGTTGGTCCATGGTATAATAAAACCAGGTAGACGCATGCGTCTACCTGGTGTTATTATACCATGCGTTGGTCAGTCCGTCGTCGTCGTTGTCGTCTGCGCCTTACGTTCACAATTTAGGTGAAGGTAAATGTTAAAGTTTTTCATTTTTGATTTTCCAGTTTTTTATTGAACAAAGCTTATAGATAATGAGCTGAATAATAACTTGGCTTAAATAAAAAAAATTCTATATATTATATTTTCTTTATAAAATGGTTTTATAGCTCAAATTAACTTAAAAAATATTTCACTGTTTTTATAAGAGTTAAAGGTAAATGTTGAAGTTTTTTTTATAAACTTAATATTTTTTCTTGAATAATAACTTTGCTCAAAAATGAATAAGTTTCTATAGATTTTTTCATCTAAAAATTATGGTTTTATTGAACTTATGAATTAAAAATATTTCGCTATTTTTATAAGAGGTCAAGACAAATGTTGAAATTTTGTTTATTTTACTTTTTTATAAGTTTAATTAATTTGTAATCTAGGTTTATGTATTTAACTGAAACTATTTGCTACCTCTGGTTGATAGATGCCCTATTATATCCAAATGTTTTACGTTAATATATTGTTCTTAAATAGTATATTAATATAATATTTACTGTTTTACTTATTCTTTGACAAAATAGAGTTGCGAGGGAATATGTTTAAAGAGATAAAGTCAACAACGATTAACTGAGCAAAAATTTCGATGTAAATGTTTTTTTTTCAGAATAACCTGCATACACTTGCCTTTCAAAAGCAAATGGCTGTACGTAGGCACAGACAGAGGGAACATCCACATTGTTAACGTAGAAAGTTTCCAATTGTCTGGTTATATAATTAATTGGAACAAAGCCATAGAAATGTAAGTTTTTTTATTGTATGTTGGACAATGTTATGGATTCAAACTCAGTGTGGTGCATTTGGTGACGATGGAGGACACTCAATATATGGATCTATAATAGCACAAGTGAGGTAAGCTAAATTGTTTTGGTTGTTGGTTACCTTACTTGTGCTATTGTTGATCCATATGATCGAATTAGAAAACTGTGATCTGTACAGAGATTATTTAAAAGCAAAATGCTGCTTGCAAAAAAATCATATTTCGAACACTAGTCCACTTATTAAGTACTTACTTATTTAAGAAGAAAAATTTCAAAATTGTTTACATAATTTAAGCGAATATAAATAAATAAATAATTGTCACCAAAAAATTTCACTGAAATAATTTCTCAAATCTAAAGAACCGAGATGAAAATTAAATCAAACTCTTGTAACAACTATTAGGAATAAAGTTTTTGTTAGTGTACGCATTAAACAATTCACTAAATGTTTAAGGTAATACTAATTATTTGTGAACATTACAGATCTAGAAAAGCACATCCAGGCTCTGTTGTACATTTAAGTGATTGTCCTGTAGATGCAAGTAAGGTAAATCAATACTTTTGTTTATAGAATGTATTGAACATATACCCATATTAAGGTTACAATATTATTATCATCTATAATTTGTTAAATTTCATTATCTTATCAATTTATTGATTGATGTTTTTTTTTCTTTTTACTTTTAGTTATTTTTTATATATATTATGAGCTTGAAAAAATAAAAATGTTTTTCGTTATTTCGTCTGATTTATTCACCAATGAGTTATAAATTAAGTATAGATAAATATTCTCCGCGTTTTCTGTTTGACTAAAGGATGTTTTCCCACTTTATAACCTTCGTTTTGAATGACGAGGACATAAAATGTTATTATTTTTATTTAATTTTCGGTTTGATTTGAAATGTAGTGGACATAAACAGTATAAGGTGAATTATTGATTAACTGATGTTTCTCACTTTGTAACGTATTTTTATATCTTGCATAAAATTAATGAATGCATTTGAACAATTTCCATAACTGCAAATGTTTGTCTTTTACCCACAGTTGTTAATTGGGTATGAGTGTGGCCAAATCGTGATCTGGGACCTAAGAAGCCGGACGGCAGACGCGCGCTACATGAGTGCCGAGCCTTTAAGATCAATCTCGTGGCACTTCGAGGGAAAGCAGTTCATGGCGTCACATCTAGATGGATCTCTCACCACGTGGGGCATGAGACAGCCGACCCCGAAACCCATGTCAACCATCTTTCCTCATGGTTAGTGTTTGTTTTTTATTCTTTTCTTTATGTTGATATGATGATGGCTATCCAGTGGGACTAATCATGGAAGATTTATTGATTATTTACTGGTTGCATCCAACCTCCTCTCTAAGGAGGAAGCCAATGTAGTTGAACGCTTCTAAATGTTTAAAATAACTTCAAGGTCAGCTCTATCTTAAACTTTTTTTTGTTTCTGATTTCTTTTTATTTCAGCAAAGACCAACAAAGAAGGAAAACAAGAACCTTGTAAACCTATACAAAAAGTTGATTGGACCACTACTAAAGCAGCGTAAGGATTTTTTTTTAAATTAATGAACCAATTTTTCATTTTAATTCTAGTATTGTTCAGGTATCAAAATGATTACAGTTGTAAAATAATTTATAATAAAAGCAAAACATTTAAATTGACAAATGTTTCACATTTACAAATAAAATTCTAAAGCTTTTTTCATAAAATTGAGAAAGTTAGAAAGACGGAAAAATATTGTAGAAGAAAGAAAAAGAAATTCCAAGGTTGAAGAATTTGGTGTTTTTGTAAAAAATGAAAAATTTCAATAAAAAAGTATACTTAAAGATTAAGTATTACTTATTAAGTATTATTAATTACTAAGTATTAAGTATTACTTATTAAGTATTACATATATTTTTCTTTCCAGCGAATCTTTTGTTATATTTTCTGGAGGACTAGCAAATGACCGGACAGGAAGAACTCCGAGTATAACGGTGATAAACGGCAAAACAACGACAGTGCTGGAAATGGAACATAATGTCGTCGACTTCATTACCTTGTGTGAATCACCTTGGCCATCTGGTATGTGCAGTTGAAGTTCTTTTCCACCTCAACTAATAATTAATGTCTTAAGGTTGAAAATATATTTAGATCAACCTTTCTTTGTATATAAAGATCTTCTTCCTTTATCTATTGAAATGGTTATCATTTTTAAATGGCTTCTAAATAATTGAAGAATCCAAGTCTAATCAACATTGCATTATTACAGAGTTGAACACCAAGTAAAGCTGAACCAGTTCTTCTACTCTACCAAATAAAATATGGAATGCATGGATGTAATGGTCATCAATTAAATGACGACTTAATTATACAAAGCTATAAAAGTTTTCTCTAGAAGTAGTTTATTTTTTAGTATATTGTTAGTCGTAAAATATTGCAGATATTGCCGAGCCATATGCACTTGTAGTCCTACTTCACAATGACTTGGTGATGGTTGATTTGCTCAGCACCGGCTACCCATGTTTTGAAAACCCTTACTCAATGGATCTCCATGAGGCGCCCGTCACGTGCTGCACATACATCGCGGACTGTCCTGCAGACCTCATTCCCGCTTTCTATTCCGTTGGTGCAAGATCTCAAAAAAGAACCGGGTTCAGCGAAAGAGACTGGCCAATTAAAGGTGGTGAATGGGGCTCGTCATCATGTAGCTATGCAGAACTCATTATTACTGGGTAATGAATTTTCTTTCATTCTATTGCTGGGTAACTGTATTACTGGGTAATGAATTTTCTTTCATTGTATTGCTGGGTATGGCTGCGTAATTTTCTTTCATTCTATTACAAATGGCGAAAAGTGTGAATTTTCATAACTCCATTAGTGTTTTTCACGAAGACAATAAAACCAATAAATAAATTGAATGACAAGTTTTTTTTCAGAAAGTCTTTAATTGTAACATCAAAATCTGCTTTATACATCAAAAAAGTTCTTGTTGACTCCATTGATGAGTGCAATGTCGTTTTGAGAAAAATAACAGGTCTATAAATAGGGTCCCCCTCTAATATTAAAATAGGAAGTTGTAACCCACTATGAAATGGAGGGTGAGTTAAAAAGGTTAAAGGTATATTTTAAAATGTTGTTAATTGGCTATAATACCTTCATGAAAGAATGATTCATTATCACCATGTATGTTATGTCATGTCTTATCAACCTTATTATATAATTAAAAATTCTTACTAATTTTACACTGGAACTAATATTTGTTAAAGCCTTACAGTACAACAAAAACTGTTAACAAAATCATAACCTTATATCCTTATATTCTAATTAAAGATGCGTCCTCAGATCAATTTTATCAAAATAAATTAAAAACGTAACGTCATTTCTGTAATTGGTCGTTCTCATTTCAATTTAATTATTAAATAATCAAAAGGTTGTCTGTTTGTTAACATTCACAATATAAATACATTTGTTTCTTTTCTCTTTTTGTTTTGCAGAACATATTAATTTTGCCTTAAATTACACAAAAAAAGATGTTTATATACATTTATATGGAAATATAAGCCAAACTTACTTAAAATTTAGAGTAAGTTTTGGTTCTGAAAATGGTGTCAGATGTACGATGACAACAAACATTTCCTTAATCTTGTAAATTAACGTCTACTTAGACCAGTTTGACAGCATATATTAGAATATGTGGTCTTGTATTAGTTTTAATAAACTATTAATAAATACTTGAAAAAGAAACATGTTAATAATTTTAGTAATATTAATGGCTGTTTAAATAATCAGTTGACATTGTTTTGCAAAATTTAAATTGTATTGTAGATAAAAAGTGACATCGTTTTGTTGTCATAATTTTCAATTTATTTCCTACAAAACTGATTTGAGGACGCAACTTAAATTTTACATTTTAATATAAACTAGTTATCTAGAAGAAAAGTATGATACAATCCTCTTCAAACAATGTAATATTTTTTTATAATACAACATTTTAGTTGACACAATTTGAAAAAAAAAACTGTTTTTTGATTATTGTATTTGATCTAGATTTACTTTTCAGGGTATCTATTCTGTCCTATTACAATCACCATGTGTGGGTCAGTCTGCCATTGCCTACACCTGTAATTTCACTAAACAACATTGTTTTAGTTGATGGATACCCTATTGTAGACATATTTTGTAATGATAACTGATATTTGAAATTGTATTATTATAAATAAAGATTTTATATATTAAACTTTTATCTTTAACTTACAGTCATTCAGATGGCAGCATAAAATTTTGGGATGCAACATCAATTAATTTACAAATTTTATATAAACTGAAAACTGCAAAAGTTTTTGAAAAACCTCGGACAAGAAGTATAGAAGGAGATGAAGATCCTTTTGCTATCCAAAATCTTTCCTTATGCCCAGAATCTCGTCTATTATGTGTAACCGGAGCAACATCGCACGTTATTCTATTCAAATATTGCAAACAAGAAACAACATCAGAAGTCACAGTATGTGTTTTTTTATATTCAGTTTAAAAAAATAAATTGTTTAGTTTTGTGAAAATTATAATAATAAAAAAATCCATTTTGAATGTTTATACTTTGTTGACTAACTGCCTTAACTCAAGAAAGACAGAAATAAAATACAAAGCTAGATTTTTACCTGCTGAGGTCCTAAACTACATGAAGTTTGAGGCCCTTTTGATGAACTAATGTTAAATAATAAAATAATAGAATAATGATAGATTTTTAAAAAAAATATGCTCCAGATGATGTGTTGCCTTAAGCTATAGCTTATTTAGCTGTTAGGTAAGTCTAGCACTGAAGAGGGTGGGCTTTTATAGTAAAGCATCAATATTAAAAAAAACTTATGTTAATAAAGAAAGAAATGTTTCACATTCCATTGATCTTGAATTTGTTTTCGATTGCAGTGCCTCGAAATTCCAATTGTCTACGAAGTGTACGAATCCGGAGACTGCTCACCCGAATACGAGTTTCCTCCCCGACCAACCCTGCAGGTATCACCCAGTCCTATCCATCGACAGCAGGGCTCCACAGGGAGTTCCCCTGTTAATCGAGGTCCCAATGCAAATAAAAAAAAGTCTGGTGTAGGTATTTGCTATGGTAGGAGGCTGTGTTCATGGATAGGTGTTGTCATCTTCTTAATTCGTCGTAGAAACAGTTTAACAGTTTTTGTGTCAACATTTGATTGATGCATTCTTACCCTCTTTATAGATCTTATTTGGTCTTAGTATTATTAGCATTGTTATTGGTAGTTTAATTTAGACATTTTAGTAATAATGGATGACTTTTTTTATGAATAGTAATATTTATCTCGTATGATCTAATGAAATATTTCATGATTTTGAGATATGAAATAGTACTATAATAAAAGGTTACATTACTAATATAATTGTCACCATTATTCTACTAATGTTTTATATTAATCGAGTCTGAGTACTTCCATTGTTAATTGCTCAGATCTGGTTTGGCTGTTTTAGATTTCATGGTTTAGCAGTATTTAAAGGGCTAGATTGATATAATTTACTAAATAAAAATAATCTTAGATGTTTAATAAGTTATTTGGCGAACCTCAAGTTAATTTGTATCGACCTTTCAGCATGATAATATTTGTTATGTAACCTAGAAAAATCAGTTGTCATAATTTTTAATTAGTTTTTAACTCTTCTCATTTATGTTCTATTCCAGTTCATGTTTTCTAAATGTACAGTTTCGGAAGTTAAAGTTTCCCCACTTTTATTTCACATTATTAAATATGATTAAAGTTTCCCCACTTTTTTACAGTATTACATATGGTTTCATGTTCACTTAGCTTGAAGAGCCAACGTTGTTCAAATGAGGGCAACAGTTTAAAGTTCCATTCACATTTATTTATGAAAACTTGTAAACTTTCACCATTGTGCTCCAACATATTTTATGAAGAATTCTTACACAAGATTATAAACATTTGTATGACTTTGGCTTTCAAATGTTTAATTATCTTGATTTGTGAAATTAAATTGAGAATAATAGCTACAATTACTTAACCAAGTGTACTTTTTTTGTGAACTAATGCAACGAAGTAGTTACTGTTCCATAGTTGTCATGGTCTACTATTTCACTTTCAATAAAATGTCTTTTTTGTTGAATAAAAACGCCTTACACTTAATACATACCAATAATTTCTTCTCTACTTTTTTCTCTTTATTTGTCTACTATATCTGATGCTTTTATTTTTTAAACAATAATTTTGTCAAATTTAGTTTTCACCCAAATATTCTACTTAAAAATGTTTTGTTATTACCTTCTAATCAATGTAGGTACTAAATGTTCGCTCGACATTGAAGCTGCTCTGTGGCTTAGACATACATTAATAAATTTGATATTATATAGTTGTTTTTATTTCTCAATGTGAATATTTCATTTAATGTACAACCATAAGTGCAGCTTCTATAATTTACTATTGATTGTTCTTGTTGAGTTTTTACAACAGTTCACCTTAAATTTCAATGAATCATATGTCTAATATAGCTATTTACAGAATTATTCACCAACATAAAATGGGGAGTCTTTAATTTCCGAGACTCTACTTTGTGATTCATTATAATGATAGAGATGAAATAAACCTTCGTATAATCCTTGATATTTGTTGGTCCATACTTTTATTTGTGATTAATTCTCTTGTTATTCTGTCTGTTGGTAGTTTCAAATGAAATTGTGTGATTGAAAGATCAGGACTATGCCAGATGACTTCAGTTGGAATGTTGAGTAGGTCAAGGACAAAGTTGTTTTCATTTCAAAAAGTAATGGATAGATTTCAATCAATTTGTTTTTAAAGTTTTTAAATTATTTTAGTTTTCTAAAAATGTTTAAGAAAACAATTTTTTTTACTTTTTTTTCAAATTTAAAATTATTCTTGTTTTTCTTTTTCATAATAAGATTTCAATTATTCATGCAATGCACAACAAGTAAGAATACTCTTTTTGAAAAGATGTTTCATGCTCTCTCAAATCTTCTTTATTTTTCAGGAAAGTCATAATCTTTTCTATAGAGCGAAATACTAAATAACTTTAGTTGCTATGATGCTTCAATGATATTTTCAAAATTCTTCCAAACCTAAAATTGCTATAATATGGTTTGATTTTTGCTTCTTGAGTTTCGTAATTTAAATTTAAACAACCCTTTTAGTAAGAATTCTCACCTAAGAGTTAACCTTCCTATGTAGCAAATACTTCGAACTAAAAATGTTTAATCCTATTTTGAACCGACTAAAATATTTGTTATTATTGTAAAAAGAAATATTATAAGTTAAGGTTAAAATATAAAGAAAATGTACAATTACTTGTTATTAATTGAAAAACAACAATATTGATTAATGGAACTAGGACCAGTCCAGTCAAAATATACCTCTTGTTTTGAGATTTGTATTTACACAAACTAAAAATAACCATTAATATTGTCTTGCTATAGAATAGTCCATAGAAATAGTTCTTTTTTTGTATACATATAACTTATAACAAATATTGTTGCACATTATTTTATTTAAACTTGAAATAAATGTAGATTTTTTAGAATTTGTTAGAAATAAAAACTACTAAAGTTTTTTAGAAGTGTTTGTATCTAAATACTTTATTCATGAATGCCAATTAGGTTAACAATTTTGATTAACCTATAATGCATGGGGTCTGAAAACAATCTCTATAGTTTTAGGTTGACTAATTATCCTTGTCTGTGATCTCGGTTATATCGAGCATGCATAGTGAAGCTCTTCTTAAGAGAGGCATTTCAGTCATCGTCATTGAAATTAAATAAAGACTTAAATGCATAATAATCATCTTCAGGCTCTTGAATTTGTGTATGCATTGATTATTTTTTCTGTTTTTTTGACGGATATTTTAAACTAATTTTTGTATTATGAACTTATAAAGTTTTTAATGAAAACATTTTTTTCATATTTTGGTTTGAATAAAGTGTGAACAGTTTCCTAGGTGAATTTTTTATTAAATGATATGTTACCACTTAATGCCCTTTTTTATTCATTAATTTATAGCTACTGAATGGCTGCAAGGCATTTGGATGGTTCGTTCATGGAATACTAGTTTCAAATATGAATACCAAGTTTTTTATTTCTAATTTTACTGAAACTTTTATTGGAGATGAGAGGAAGAGTTGTTAGTTCTATGCAACATCGTAAATTGCTTTAAATATAGGAATTTTTTGTTTTTTTATGACTTGTTAAAATCTGGGACTTAAATTTTTCAATATCACATAAATTTTTATTTAGGAGGGAAGGAAATATTATTAGTTATGTGCTAGCTACTTAAATATTTTTTGTAGAAGTATTTTCTCAAATGGAGCTAAATTGTTTGTTGTTTACCGACCAAGCACTTTTATTTTTTCATGCTATAACAAAGAACATGTTGGCTTGAGAAATATATCCTTTTATCGTAGACAAATGTACAGCTCTATAAATGAGTCCTGATTGTTGTTATTGGGTTTCGCAGAATGTTTATGAAATGTATGCTCAATGTTTTTTTGTGAGGATTTTACAGATTCTAATTTAAGATGAATGAAAGAACTATTAATTATTTGCAACTAAATTTGACCATTTCTTTGTAAATTTTTGTTTCCATGTTGTCAATTTTTTATTTTTGAGCTTTGAAACTTTTGAGATGTCAGCCTGGGTTAATAAATTTTTTTCTTTTGTACTTACAGTTTTTTTTATTCAAGACAAAAGAAATAATTGTTTATTATATATAGTATATCTCCAAGAGTTAGTTTGTAGAGTTTATTATTTTTGAGCTTTCAAAATTTGAGACAGCTTAACGAACTTTTTTGTGTTTGATTTTATAGATCATTATTTTTAGATGAAATGTTTATATATGCTCATTTTAAATGCAGAGGATATTTTCCTCATTCGTTTAATACATTATTTCGTTAATAAATATTTTTATTATTATTTGCACCATTGGTCTTTTGTTTGTATTGGTTTATCACTGTTAGTGTAGGAAGACTATTTTAATAATGCAAGGCTAGTTATTTTAAGACTTCAAAATACTTGATAATAATTGAAGGTAAATGTTTCTTAGGCTTCACTCGATTATTTTGTGGCGATCCATGTGAGAGGAGGACCTCAGAAGAAGCCTCACGGATACCAAGCAGAACTGGTGTGTCTGACGCCTTGGGTCAACGGAGAACCGCCCGGATCGATCAGTTGCGTCACCATCAATTCTTCTTATGGATTGTGAGCTCAAATATTTTTTGTACATTAATTATTCTTATTAATCACAACTTAAGAACAAAAGTGAATAAGATAATTGGTTGGTGAATACCCATCAAGTATTCACAATTTATAATACTGTATTTATTTGGCTACATAAATAAAATCCGATACAGGCTATCTCAAAAACAAATACTCATTACTCTTACATTTCTTTTGTTTTGCCTGCAAACATCTCTCCATAAATTTAAAAAGAACATTTTTCATAAAATGTTAAAGGAATTACAAATGAATTGGTGGATTTCTGTGAATCTGTTTGTATTCAAGTTCAGTGTTCGTACTTCACATATCATTTTATGTAACGATTTTATTTTTTTCAAAAGTGAAATGTATGTTTGTTTTTTTGTTTTTTTTTATAGAATATTATACAGCACATTAGCTACAATGGGAAAGAGCGCTGTTGCCAACAGCATCTGGTGTTCACAGACGGTCACCCATCCAAGTACTAACCAGACCCAACATTGCTTAACTTCGCTGATCATACGGGAAGCGGTGTTTCAACGTGGCCAAGGCCGTTGATGTATGTTTGTTACTTTGTAAAATTATTTGTACCTGAAAGAAAAAAGTTATGACCAATTGGTAGTCAAAGAGTAAGTGAATTATGTGAGACACTGACATTTATTGTCTGTAAATATATAACTTACAATTTATGCAATTTAAATCTTTTCAGACTAGCATATGGCAATGAAAGCGGATTAGTTATTGTTGATTATGTACAAAAAACTTGTCTGTTAAGTATGGGAACCCCAGAACTTTATGGCACTGCCGATCCTTACCAGAGAGTACCAAGATCTCCAAAAAAATCAGACTCCACAAAAGATAAAGAAGAAGAAAGATCGAATTCACCTTCCTCTGACCAGGTAAATACAATTGACTCCTTCTATATAATAAAATTAATGATCCTATTTTATTTTTGCTTAATTAACTTTTCAAATTTATTTCATTAACATTTTATTAATTTTGAATAGTTATTTTTAATTACAATAAAACAAATGACTTCTAAATTTTCAGTCCATATTATCATACTAATCAGCATGGGTTTTGTTTAACTCTTAAGGTTCTGTACTTATTTTAGGCATTGTGATATAATTACCTATTAATTATACATGGATACAAATTATTTTATGTACAAAATTAATTAACAAATTATATTTTACTCAGTATGTTTTGTATTTGAAATTAAATGGAAGATATTTTGAAAAGTTTTGTTATAGATATTTTTATTAATTAATTTGTTTGAGAGAATGTAGTGGATTCCAATAATTTAAAAACTACATTGATTTTTTTCAATCCTAAGCGTTATTAAAGTTGTTTTTTCTCCATTGTGCTGAATTCGTTTGGTTCTCTCATTATCTACAGTACTGATTATTTATAATTAGTTGGAGTTAAATCTAGTTTGGTTTTTAAATTTAAGATCACAAGGTTTGTCGGTTTTACATGTATTCTTCTGTATACAATCACACAAAGAATTATAAAGAACTAATAAATACAAATTACCTATAAGGCCTTCATTGGACTAATTTTACTTAGCATGATCAACAGAAGTATTAAAGTAACTGTTTCTCATGAAATTGGAGAAGTTGGTTTTGAATCTAAACTTTAACAATTTGTCTCGAGCTATATTGAAAATACAGCATCCACTTCAACAATAGGCAAAAACTGGTAAGTTTATCTAAAATGTTTATTTCTTCAATTGTTTTACAATTTGTCCTAAGGAAGAATATTTGTATGTATTGCATTGATCAAACTCGACTAAATTGAAACTTTGTCATGTTTTTATACATGCCTTTGATCACCATTAAAATAATTTTTATTCTAACTTCCACCTGTTTTCTTTTTTTGTGTAATATTTACATCCTTCTTTTTTGTTCATTTTCACACTACGTTAATTCGTATGTCATTGGTTTCCATATTTCCCTTATCAACATTGAAATAATTTTAAAACTGAATTTTAAATTGATACAGTTTAAGGAATTTCATTTCAACTTGAAATAAGACGTAGCTGCAATATATTAACTTTTAGCAACACAATAAATCTAATATCATTGTTTGGTTAAAAGTTTTTTAGATTTAATGATTCTTACATGAAATATTTATGTTTGAATTTATAAGTTTTTAAATAAATTTCTCAACTTGAATGAACCTTATATTTTACTTTGATAATCTGTAACGATTTCTGTCTTGCACAAAATATTTTTTATGATTATTTGTATAATAAAGCTTGATAATATAAAGCTGAAATTCACATTGTGTTTTCTAATTGAGAAATGTTAATATAATAATTATAACAATATGATAATTTCACAAATGTTTGACTTTTTCATTGAAATGAATATTTGCAACATTTTTAAAACTTTTTCTTTTCA
The DNA here is from genome assembly GCA_031471125.1 of Archaeomysis grebnitzkii. Lineage (NCBI taxonomy): Eukaryota > Metazoa > Arthropoda > Malacostraca > Mysida > Mysidae > Archaeomysis > Archaeomysis grebnitzkii. The sequence goes on along the minus strand of JARUHE010233071.1, from coordinate 178 downwards.
AATGTTGGCTGTTAATTATATTTCATTGTGTGCCGCTAAAATAGCTGGATTTTTGTGAGTACCTTTCCTCCTATAAATTTAAAGTTGTCTTTTTAACAAGTTTCAAAAAGCTTCCCTTTAAAACTTAACTCATGAAGTTTGTTTAATTATTTCAAGTCTAATTCCTATTTAAATATGT
>JARUHE010232960.1:0-13213 GCA_031471125.1 Archaeomysis grebnitzkii | reverse complement strand
TTCTACTATTGGAGTTCAATCTTGAAAATTGGGTTGTTGGAGTTCAACAATAAAATGCCACTTTCTGGCACTCTGCTCATATGTGGTACACACTTAAGTGTGGTTAGTTTCATGCATACCTATATGTTGTATACATTTAAATGTGATTAACTTCATGCATACCCATATGTGGTATACACTTAAGTGTGGTTAGTTTCATGTGTACTCTTATGTGGTACACACTTACGTTTGGTTAGTTTCAGGTATACCAATATATGGTACACACTTATGTGAGGTTATTTTCATGTATACTCGTATGTGATACACACTTGAATGTGGTTAATTTCATGTATACCCATATGTGCACACTTATTGTGATTAATAATTATATTATCCAAAATTTACTATGGAAAATTGTACCTTTGTAAGGTTTTATGATCCCTTTTATGAAACAGTCCTATTATTAAGCTGTGTTTGAAAAAACAGCCTCTCTAAATTACATTGGATTTTTTGTGGACTCTACTGAAGTTTTGCGTTTTTTAAAAATAAATTTTTTTTTACAGAAAAGTTTGTTTAAATGAAAATACACTGGTGGCACTAATGATTATTTTTTGTGAAATCCGTATTTACTTCTTAAAAAATACATTTTATTACAATGTTAAAATTCTTGGTAAACCGAAATTGTTATTATTTGAAGGTTTAGAGAACAGTTTATGTAAAACACGTGAAAGAACAGGAAATCTGATTCTAAGGTAAAATAACTGAAAGACGTGTTTTCCAAAAGTTTGTTTTTTTGAATAATAGATATTTTCGGACTTTTTACATTTCGCCAAATTATCATCAAATTCATGGTTAAACTATTTTTTGAAGGGCTAGAGATAAGAAACGTGTTAATATATATAATTTTATTAAACATGACACAATTTTATAATTTTTTCAACATACACACACATTGTTTAATGCGCAGCATTTATTTGTGCTTGTTCATATAAAGAATATAATATTCCGACATGACCTCAACTTTATAAAAATTGAAAAAAAAACATTAATTTTTACATCCAACATACGCGCGCGACATGTTTACGTAACGTCACATTGAACCAGGGTGAACCTTGTCAAGTTATGTAATCTGTAAAATAAAAAAACAAGTCCATGTTTTCATTTTCAAAAGTGATCCAAACTCACTGCGAACTACTTCTTCATTTCATTTAGTGGTCCATTTTTGTCGAGCGTGCATAGCAAAGCTCTACATAGGCGTTGCAATTCCGATGTCGGCGTTAGACAATGCCTTACATGCTTATATATCATCTATATTATTCAAATTTCATTTCATATTGATTTTAATATATTAATAGATGTTTTTTTTCTTTTTTTGGTTTGATTTATGTATCACTGGATTGGAAATTAAGTATACATAAATAGATTCCAAGGTGATGTTTTGATTAAATGATGTTTTCTCACTTTGAACACTATTTTTGATTGAAATTTCTAATTTGTGAAATATATTTTTTAATAATTTTTTTTTCTTTTGGTTTGATTTATGCATCAATGGATTGTAAATGAAGTATACATGCATAGTCCTTAAATTTTTTTTATTAATGATGTTTTCTCACTTTGTAACACCATTTTTGATTGACATTTCTAAAAATGGTTGTGGAGACAGAAAAATCTTTTGATAACGTTTGTTTTCATTTATGCATCGATGGATTGAAATAGATGTAAATAGTCTCTAATATTTTTCATTAAATGATGTTTTCTCCCTTCGTAATATCATTTTTGATTGAAATTTCTGATTGTGGAGATAAACAATATTTTTGAGATTTTTTTCATGTTACTGAATGAATGGTCGCGAGACATTTGAACCGTTTGGTTCTTGGATTAGTAGTTTATTTAACTTTGGATTTAAATCGTTGTCCTAATTCCTAAAAATCCATTTTTTAAATTGATTTATTGACATTTTTTAGTATAATAAGCATTTTAAGAGTTATAAACTCGAAGCTCTACATAGGAGTTGTATTTCCGTCGTGGTCGCTGACGTCAGTGACCTTAATTATAAACTTCAATGTTTATATATCATCCCCTTGTAGCATATATCCTTAGTTAGTGGCTGATCCTTGGCTATTAGCCACGGTTTACTGGCTATTCTATGGCTCTTGGAAAATAGCCAAGAATTAGCCATTGAAATACTACTAGGGATCAATAATTTTCAAATTTGTTTTTATATAAAGTATTCTTTTTAATATATTAATTGGTGTTTTTATTTTATTGCAATAGTTTTAACTACATATTGAACTTAGAAGTTAAGTTACATAATTACCAAGCTTAATCAAAAATATTTTCTTTGACAGAATTTTACTCAACATTTATTTTCTTAGGACTATTTTAACTAAATCCCAAGAGGGAAGGGGTTACACCCTGCTACTGTCTCATAATAATTCTGTAATTAGGGTTATGTCATCAATAAAGACAAAGATATTTCCTTTGTTATATATAATTTGTTCGTTGCTCACCATACAATGGTAACATATTTCGAGTGCATTGTCTTGGAGATTATCACAAGGATATTAAATATTTATATTCATTTGTGTTATTATTATTTTTTTTTATTATTCATTCAATATATTAATGTTCATGTTGTTGTATTACTATTATTGTTCATTAATTGTTAATATTCATGATTTTTGCCATTATTGTTTTATTGTTAATTAAATGTTAATATTTATTATTTCTGTTATTGTTGTTGTTATTATTTTTATTATTTATTAAATGTTAATATTCATTATTTCTATTATTGTTATTGCTTTTATTATTTATTAAATGTTAGTATTCATTATGTTCATTATTGTATGCTAATTGAAATAGTTTATTGGATTGCAAGCAATGATCTAGTTTTAGACTCCACGGAAATTTTGTATTCTTCTATTTAGCTAAATTGTATAAATATTTTTTTAAGTTATAGGCCATTAAAGTTTATTCATTTTAACGTCTTTATTAAGCTGTGTTTGAAAAATCAGCTTCTCTACGTGACCTGTGGTTGTTTTTGTTCTTGTTGCTGGGACGGTGGATTATTTGTGGAACCTACCAAAATTTTGCATTTTTTTTAAATAATAAAAATTATTTATTTTACAGAAAAGTTTGTTTAATTCAAAATAAAAAACATAACATTATACACTGGTATCACTAAAGATTGTTTTTATTTATTAAATTAATATTTGCTTATTAAAACGTACATTTTATCAAAAACTTGAAATTCATGGTTAACCGAGATTTTTATTTGAAGGTTTAGAGAAAGGTTTGTTTAAAACAAATGAAAGAACATTAGATTCTAAGGCAGAATACCTGAAGGACATTTTTGCCTAAAATTTATACTTTTTTAAATAATAGACATTTTAGGAGTTTTTAAGCTTAGCCAATTTAATCTCAAATTCATGTTAACGAAAAATACTTTTGAGGTTTACATATATTTTTGTTATTAACAAATGAAAAAAAATGTTTAAAAAAAGTGAACATTTTAGAAGCTTTTGAAATATACAAAAATAGCTTTAATGCGTAGCATTTACTCGTACTTGTTTTATATCAATCTGTATTAGTCTTAAATTGTTCTCTTTAATTTTCATCAATCGTTAACTTAGTTGAACTTTTGGCTATTTAATAATTTGTTCATGAACAAAATGTTCTCAACATGAATTTACATTATATGAAAAGGTGGAACTCCAACTAAAATATATATGAGAGTTGCATACAAAATTGAATCTGCAAGTGGCTAAAGATGAACCCAGGCGCACGTATGCATGGCTTAAACTTTATTATTTAATCGAAGGTTGTTTCGTAATTTATTTTTGTTGCAAAACAATGGTGGAAGTTGCTCTAAATTCGCTTCATTCGTTCGGATAAAACTGATAAGAATCGTTTGTTCTTATCAATGCCGATGACATAACGTTGAGATTAATTTTAATATTGAAATTTGGGTCTTTTGTATAGTTTCATGGCCAGAATTATTTTCTCTTACACTGTCACTTCTGACCTTCGACTTCTTACACTGAAAGCACTTGACTAACTTGTGTGTCTTAAGATATTCAAAATTTGCATCATCAAATTGACTGATCTTCGTTAACAGTGCATACTCTTTTGTAGATGCAATGAAAATGATATCATATTGTGCCAATGTGATACCATTTTGATTCTGAATTTTGAGGAAAGTTTATGGGATCTACAAAAACATATACACTGTTAACAAAAGTTAGTCAATTTTGACTACGTTAGACATAAAAGCTAGTCAAGTGTTTTCAGTGTACATTGGATTCCAAAGTCCAGATTTTTTAAGCTGGACTAACCGGCAGATTCAGATTATGAAGAACAGCCAGACAAGATGTTACATTATTTTATGATGATCGTCAGTGCCTTAAATGTATTGTATCTCGTATTGTACGTTGGTCTGCAGAGAGTTGTGAAGTACCGTTGCAACGACATCGTTTCTCAACATTTCATCAAGCCAGGAATTTATTCCTGGAAAATATTTTTCTTTCGTTTTGTTGGTGTTCTTCAAAAAATTATGTAGTTTTTGTCTGATTTGAAGAAAGCAAAAACCCGCCAAAATGAAAGGAATCACTCAACCATCTTTCGATATTGTATTTATTGTTGATATGATGACTAAACTACATTAAAATTCGTATTAAAACAATCCTTATTAAAAATGTAACAGCTAATTGTAACATCGAATTCAGAATAATTTAAGAAAAATTTAGTTTTTGTTGTTGTTGGCGACCCCACCCTGTCCCTCCTCGACACAGAGGACGGAGTTCTCACGCCGGAGGAGCTAGTCCCCACCCCTGCAGGTCCGATCATTGCGCAAGCCTGCTGCTTTCACTGGGCCCGTCCAGAAGGCCGGTGCCAGGTCCGTCTGCATCTGTAGGCATGTTGAAAGGTTTGTCGCGTATTCTTTATGCTGTTGGCACAGCGGGCAGTTTGGTGTGTTTGGTGGCTATTTAATGTAGGTACTTTTGTAGTCGAGGGTATTTATTTGTTATGAGCTGTCCCAGTGCTCTGCGCATGTTATGTGGGATGGTTTGTTCACTATTGTTGATGTCAAGTGCCTGACTGTTAAGTACTTTCTTTGGTTGGGTGCGTATGTGTGCATGTGCGTGTTTCTTGTGTTATTTTATTCTTTGGTATGAGGTGTGTTTCGAGATTGCTTCCACATTGGTAATGTAGTTGTTTCATGTGTCTAGGGATTGTTGGCTGTTATGTGAGTGGGTTATGTGGATGCTGGGTGGTTTGTCTAAGTTAAAAGGCGTGTAGTTTTAAATGCGTTTGTATGAGGAGTATCGGTGTCTCGTCGTGTTGTGTGTTGGTGTCTAGTGTGCAACCTGAGGCGGTTTTGAATTTTGATGCCCGTTTTTTGGATGGTCTGCAGCTTGCTGATATTTGTGGTGGTTATGACCAGTTTGTATTTGCGTATACTATGATGGATCGTGTGATTGGAGTTTCTTTGGGTTTTCCCCGGTGTGTTGAGAGCTTTCAGCATGTTTAATATGGGTTTAGTTTTTGTGATGGTGTTTTTTGTTTTGAGAAGGTGACTTTGGGGTCGATTGCTAGGCCAAGGACTGTTGGATCTTTGACTGCTGGCAGGAGAAAAGTGTTTTACAAAATCTTTTTATTTCGTTTGAATTGATAAAAATGTTTTTCCATCATATTGTCATTCTTTGTGGAAGATTAAAATATATAAGTTGTTACTTCCTTAATAGTCACGTGATAGATTTTTGAATTATAATGATTATTAATATTATACTTGTAATGTATTTCTTTTTTATTTGAATTCTATAAAGCTTAAACTGTTTGTTCAATTATAACTTTTCTTAAACCTTCTAACCTAATTGACAAAGATATCTACATACACTACAGTTAAACTCATTAGAAAACTATACAGTCTATTTTGTGTGTTAAGAAATAAATATTTTTTATTTTGAAGTATTATTTCCCACCGCCATGGTAAGGCAAAATCACATCTACTAAGCCAACATTGTCTTTAGCCAGCGAACATCAGCAAAGCAGTGTGTTGTTAGTTCCTAGAAGATTACCGCCAAGGACACCAGATGTGGTGAATGTACCTCACACCCATTGTCAGTTATTTGAATGTATCCTTTATAATGTTGTTTACTATGTTTTACGTTACATCATTTGTATACAATGTAATCCTACATATAATAACTCATAACAATGAACTATAGTGACATCACTGAATTTAAATATAGTTTTAGCACCACGTTTAAATATAGTGTCATCACCACATTTGAATTTAGTGCCATAACATTTAAATTTAGTGCCATAACATTTAAATTTAGTGCCATAACATTTAAATTTAGTGCCATAAAAACATTTAAATATAGTGCCATCATCACATTTACATTTAGTGTCATCACCACATTTAAATTTAGTGCCATTACCATATGTTAAATTAGTTCCATTACCACATATAAATATAGTGACATCACTACATTCAAGTATAGTAGCCTACCATCACTACATTTTAATATAGTGCCATCACTACATTTAAATTTATTGCCATCGCCACATTTGAATATAATACCATCACTCCATAAAGTATAGTTCCATCACTAAGTTTGAATATAGTGTCAACACATTCAAATTTAGTGCCATTACTACATTCAAATTTAGTGCCATTACCACATTTAAATGCATTGCCATTACCACATTTAAATTTAGTACCATAACTACATTTACATTTACTCCCATCACCACATTTAAATATAGAGGCATCACTACATTCATGTATAGTGCCGTCAATAATTACTATATTCATGCGTAGTCTATCACTACATTCAAGTGTAGTACCATCACTACATTCAAGTGTAGTACCATCACACTACATTTAAATATAGTACCATCACAAATTTAAATATAGTACCATCACTACATTTGAATATAGGTCCATCATCACATTTAAATATAACGTCATTACTACAGAAAGTTTAGTGCCATCACTATATTTGAATATAGTGCCATTAATACATTTAACTATAGTGCCATCGCTACATTTAAATGCAGTGCCATCGCTACATTTAAATGCAGTGCAATCGCTACATTAAAGTACAGTGCCATCACTAAATTTGAACATTGTGCCATCACTAAATTTGAACATAGTTTCATCACCACCTTTGAACATAGTGTCATCACCACATTTGAACATAGTGTCATCACCACATTTGAACATAGTGCCATTGCTATATTTAAATATAGTGCCATCGCTACATTTAAATATAGTGTGATCACTACTTTTAAATATGCTGCCATACCACATTAAATCTTGAAAGCAAACAACGAAATTGTGTTCCTGGGAGAGAAGTTTAGTGGACACGTGACCTCGGATGACGTCATTGGATTGTGTGACGTCATCGCTCAATTGAAATTCTCTTCATTTGCCGCCGAATTTTTTTCTTTAATTTCTTCCAGCTTTTTAATCTGACGATGTGATGCTGGCAACACTTTCTTGATAGGCTAAGTGTTGCCCTAATGACTAAAGTACATTGAAGTTAGTATTGAAAATACTCTTACCTGAAGTACATTGAAGTTAGTATTGAAAATAACTCTTTAATAAAGTACATTGAAGTTAGTATTGAAAATAACTCTTTAATAAATTACATTGGGGTTGGTATCGGTAGCAAACCATGGGCTGTCTTCTATTCAACCAAACATTTACGCAAATATATAAATAACAGATAACAAGGCGTATTTTTGTTGATTATCTGTGTTTGAATATTTTATAACAACCATTAAAATAATTTGAAATCGTATTTTCCATTTTTTATATTTTAAAATGACTTTTTTTCATTCCGACTAATGTTCTAAGCAGTGAATGCAATAGTGGTTAAAGGGATTCCTTTGTTGTCCTTGGTTGTTAGATTTACAATTTATTACAAACAAATAATTATTGGCCGAGCCTTTAGAAACAAAAAGCATCTCCTAATGTTTTCTATTCCTTATTCAATTCATCACTGTTTTTCTGAAGATGATAAGGAGAGAAATCTCAAATAAATGTATTCCATTGTTCTGGCAGTTTTATTTCTCATCAAATTTTATATCTAGATATTATACAATTGATCTACTTTGCATTCGATCTTCCTATGATAAATATTTAGGAAACAATTATGGTCCGAATTGTCTGGTATACTTGTACACACCCAAGATGAGTGCTATCGAAAGCTTCTCAAGGTTTGCATTGTCTCTGCCACCGTCTACAATGTTACTGCTTAAAGTATATTGTTTTAATATAATTATTCTGCCGTTTCTCACATGTATCTGGTTACTGCTCAAATATATATTCAAATTACATCTGACTTTTTCTTATGGTTTATGCTTTTTTGTTCGATCTATGTTACGATTCTTTCATAGGGAATGAGTTAGGTTGTTGAAATTATACATACAATAATAATTGTTTGGTTATGTTTGCAAAAATAATACCATGAGTCGGCGAAACAAAAATTGTTTTTTGCGTTTATCATTTTCGTTTTTGTTTTCCATAACTCTAAAATACTCTCAAGCCTGTCTATTTCTGCAAGAAGACCGACATTTGCTAAAAATCGATTTTCTCAAGAAGTGAAAAATTAGCAAATAAGTAAATGATAATTACATTTTAACATGTCGGTATGGTCTAAGTTTCACTCCTTCGAAAATGAGATTTTGGGTTACTTCACCCAAAAATATTTTTAGTCTACTCATTTTTTGTACATTTTGAAATTGTGGTTCTGATGTCACACCTTCGATCTTTAAACATTGTTCGTCATCGTTGCGATTTCCACTTTCAGTTTTTTCTTTCTCTTCTGTCTTGCATTTTTTCATCATCCATCAGTCATATGTTTCCCTTTCTCCTCAGTTGTTTTTGTCTTTCCTTTTGTTCTGGTTTCCTTTCCCTCTGCTACAATTCAGCCCGCCTCCTTTGATTTTTTGTGGTACTTTAATAATTTAACCATTTAAGGCCTGAATTATAATTACCCTAAGGTCTACAATCCCATGAAGTTTGCATTGAAAATAACCCTACAATCGTCACTATTTTGTCCCTACAGGGTTTAAAGGGTTAATGACTAATACAAACAAATACGAGTAAAAGCTACGCATTAAAACTGTTTTTGTATGTTAACAAAAGTTTCTAAAATTGTGTAATATTTTAATACAATTCTATATATTATTATACTAACACTTTTATTTGTTTCTAATACAAATATATCTAAACCTTCAATTTTTTTTAGTTAATCATGAATTTGATGATAAATTGGGTAAGTCTAAAAGCTCCTAAAATTTATATTATTTAAAAAAGTATACATTTTCGGCAAACGTGTCCTTCAGGCATTCTGCCTTAGGATCTTCTGTTCTTTCATTTGTTTCAAAAAAACCTTTTCTCAAAATCTTCAAATAAAAATCTCGGTTAACCATGAATTTCGATTTTTTTATTAAGTGTACGTTTTAATAAGTAAATATTGTTTTAAGAAAAAAAAGTCCTGAGTGATACCAGTGCAGAATGTTATGTTCTTTATTTTCATTTAAACAAGCTTTTCTGTAAAATTAATATTTTTTTATTATTTTGAAAAAAATGCAAAATTTTGATAGTACACAAATCACCCACCAACAACAACAAATATCAGAGGTCACTTGTTGATGCTGCGTTTTTCAAAAGACAGCTTAATAAGTATACACTAAATGTATGGCTGCATCCATATTCACATATTTTTAAGCATGCACATTAAGTAAATATGTTAATAAACATGTTTAGTTGTAAACATCTGCATGAAGATGCATATCCGTGTTCAAACATACTTGTAGATGCATATCAGTGTCTAAAAATCTGCATAACATGCATATGCAAAAATATGTGTCACTGTTTTTAGATGTTTGTTGGTACAATGGATACAATTACATTTTCATGGGAATGTATAAAAGAAGGTTATTTGAAGTTCGTCTCTTCAGTGTCAGGTTTCATAGTCTTCTTGCCTTGCTTAAGATCCTCTGCAATGCAAGCCAAGAGTGACTCTCTGGCTGGTGCCGACAAGTTGTTGAGATTGAACAAAGTCAAACAGTAATTCATATCATTGTGATGCTGAGTAATTTTTGGTTACCGTGCCTGTGGTGCTGAGTAATTTTTGGTTACCGTGCCTGTGGTGCTGGGTAATTTTTGGTTACCGTGCCTGTGGTGCTGAGTAATTTTTGGTTACCGTGCGTGTGGTGCTTAGTAATTTTTGGTTACCGTGCCTGTGGTGCTGAGTAATTTTTGGTTACCGTGCCTGTGGTGCTGAGTAATTTTTGGTTGCAGTGCCTGGCTTCGTTCCAGCTTTACCTAAATTTTGAGTAAAGGAAATTCGTTTTTCCTATTTTCCTAATCAATCCGGACAGTGTTAAAAATATTATATTTATAATAATTGAAATGGAACTTTTAATGTCGCTTGTGCATGTCATAGTCTGATACTATTAAACGCCGGCAAATTTTATCAAAAGATATGATCGATACTCGAGAGGAAGACTGAAATACAAATGGACTTTGTGATTTAGTACTAAAAAATCAATACGATGTTGATGAATTGCTACATTGCATAGCTACACACGACTATTTCCCTTGCTTCAGATGAATGCAGTTTGGACGATAAAATTGCTTTAATATTTTTGTTATTTGAAGCGTATGCCCAAAGGGACAGATTATTGGTGCAAGGCAAATTCCTGTAATGCCTTGCACCCATCTGTAAAAACCTTCTTAACCAACAAACCAACCGATCCGCATTTACCACATACATAGTCCTAACCAAACCGACGTGACTGCTGTAAAAGAAGGAATAAAAGAGTTGATGAAATGTTTTGCGAATCTTGAAGGGCGTTGATATGCAGTTGTTGATCGTCGAAACGTAATTAAGCTAATGGGTAATTGCTGCCTTGCCTCAATTATGGTGACGAATCTAACTCAATTCATCATTTTTAAGATGTTGAAATAATTCTTAATGTTTCAAACGCTTCACAGCTTTGCTCTAATGATCTTCAAGCTATGCAACTTTATATATTCTTGATGTTTCAAATAACATCCAAATTTATCATCAATGAAGTAAAGATAGTTACGAAGTTCATTATTGCATAGTTATGCTATCCACACATTCGACACTCGTTAGGCTGGGTAGAGAAGAAATGTATGAAATTTTCACACAAAAAAAACAAATATTTTAAACAACCTTATCGAACATAATTGAAAGCGATTGCATTGTGATTAAAATATTCAACTCGGCCATCCAGAGCTCGTTCTTCAAACCACATCTGTACCATTCAAATTCCCTGTTGGGGAATTTTTCCATGTCGTTGTCGTTAATGGATCAACAATAACACAAGTGAGGTAACCCACATTCAAATAAAATAGTTTACCTCACCTGTGCTATTGTCGATCCATTTATTCCCGCCAAATAAAAAAACTGTTGTTGCAGTAATTAATGATGACGTCACTCGATGTTTAATGAAGGAAAGAACTTTCGCCGTCGAGCATTGCAATCATTTCTTCACATTCACGGCATCTGTTCGGCGCAGAAGTTCCAATGGGAAAGTTTTCCTCGTTGAGCAATGCTTTCCTTCCTTCGTTGCACACGCCTGCGTTCAATAACACATCCACGTGTATGTACCATTGTACGTCCACATATGTACGTATTTTCACAAAGTAGTCGTACATTTGTACAAAAACTAACTGAAATAGATCTACCAAACAGACTATATATGTATGTATGTATGTATGTATGTATGTATGTATATATGTATGTATATATGTATGTATGTATATATGTATGTATATATGTATGTATATATGTATGTATTTATGTATATGTATACATATCTATATACGCACACACATACGCATACATACATACGCACAAACACATGCACTGATTGGTTACTAAACTTTGCTTGTAACGTATGTGTAATGCATGTATTTCAACTGAGGAAGACTGTCGCAACTTTTCTGAATGTTTTCCTAAACAAAAAGAGTAACATTTTTGCACACGGTTTTTGTTTGCTTTCACAGATTGCGGTTGAGCGCAATTCACACAACTTTTTTAAACTAGACGTTCTTCATGGCCGGGTGTGCCAAATTTACCAAAAAATTAGTTCTTCGTGGTCGGTTGTGCCAAATTTACCAAAAAAATTAGTTCTTCATGGCCGGTTGTGCCAAATTTACCAAAAAATTAGTTCTTCGTGGTCGGTTGTGCCAAATTTACCAAATAAATTAGTTCTTCATGGCCGGTTGTGCCAAATTTACCAAAAAAATAGTTCTTTATTGCCGGGAGTGTCAAATTTTTCAAAAAAATTAGTCCTTTTTGGCCAGGCGTGCCAAAATTACCAAAAAACAGTTCTACATGGCCGGGGGTGCCAAATTTACCAAAACATTAGTGTATTGAACAAAAAAATTGAAATTGGACTTGAGTAATGTAATTATGGCGGTTAAACATAGTTCGTCAATTTTGTATTGTGTTCACTAATGTTATCATCGTTTGAGTACAATTCAATCGAAATTTGCTTCTTCAACTTACATTAATTACTAAACAGAAGATTGTGATTGTGAATCGCACGGAACAAAGTATTGTTTTGCTTTGTTGTTGTCGGCGGGTTTGTTTTTGTAAGCGTTTTTCTAATGTTAGTTGAACTGCAATAGTTTTAACATTATTTTTTATTTTATTTTTACTTTTTTGTGATTTAATAAACAATTATAAACCTTTATATTTAAATTGTATTATATCATTTCAAGTAACTTCTCTTGAACTAAGTCATATTTACATTTTTTATTTAATTATAAACATTAATTATAAGATAAAAAAAACGTTAACATTTGAATTGGTTTGAATTTGTGTTGAACTTACTCTAGTTGTACAATAATCAACTATAAATATTTATGGTTAGAATTGTATTATGAAAACTTTTATATGAGAATCATAATGAAAATATATTTTTCAATTATAAATATTGAATAGAAGATAAAAAACATTAACAATTTTATGAGTGACTAACCATGATGCGAACGTTAGGCCTAAGTTATATGAACTGTTATCTTCTCCTTAACAACCAGGGCTGCGGAGTCGGAATCGGAGTCGTGGAGTCGGAGTCTTTTTTGGTGGAGTCGGAGTCGCGAGTCGGAAAATTTGTACCGACTCCGACTCCGGCTACGAAAATTATTATAATTTATGTAAATAAAACTTATTTATAA
>JARUHE010232849.1:0-13213 GCA_031471125.1 Archaeomysis grebnitzkii | reverse complement strand
TGCAGTGAAGAATTTCGTTAGTGTTTATTTTTATGTCTTTTCTAAAATTCTGTATATTGTGGTACATTTTGTTTTTAATTATCTTTTAAGAATGTTTTTCCATCAGTTTGAGTGTGCTTGATAAAAAATGATAAAATCAAATAGAAATAAAAAATACCTAGTAATATATTAAAACCAATAACCAAGCCTATATTAAAAGAAATAATAGTATAAATGATATATAAGCATTCAAGTTATTGTCCAACGCCGACGACATCGGAATTGCTACGCCTATGTAGAGCTTCGTTACAAACGCTCTACAATAACATTACTAATTACAAATTAATGGTATGGTAAGATGGCAATCGACCTTGTGATCACAAGTAATTGTGTTGGTAACACAAACTACCAACCCGCTATTTTTGAAGGGCCTATCCATATGTTTAGATCAGTGAGTTCATATAAATAACAACCATGTTTCAATACACAAGAATTATCGAAGGCTTTCAAATCGAATGTTTGCGGGTGACATTGATAATTTTTTTAAATTACCACAACCTCCCCCATTAAATTAGAGAACATAAAACATCAAAAAATTTAGATGCAACACATTTTTAAATTATAGCTCATATTCAATGGTTTATCAAGCAAATTCAGGTACCTTCGGCAGGCCTGACGTTTTAAACTCGTGGATGGAAGATGACCGTGGACTGTTTCAGTTTCCTGGCTCTAAGTTACATTCTTCTTAAATTACAGTAAAACACAAAAATTAATCAAGATCATCTGTAAAGTGACTATATAAAAAAGGTTGAAATTATTTTTATTATCGTAAAAAAAGTCCTTTAAATTTAGAACATTTATTTTTATTACACATACATATTCAAATTAACAAATTTTATAAATAGTTTAGGCTAGAGTGTACATCACTGAATTAAAAAATTAAATAAATAGGTTATACTGTACATATTTTATGTACAAGAAAAATCATATTAATTATTATGACATTCAATTTTTTAAGATTAATCAATTCACTGTATTATAAGTTGCCATTCAGAAACTATTGCAAAAAAACAGTTTGAATTTTCTCATCAAACAATTCAACATCAATTTTATGAAGAAATCTGTAAACATTTAATCACAACTGCCATTTATTTTCAACTACCTACATGTAATTACATTTGCGTTCACAATGCATTATTAACCAAACCAACAGTGTAACATGATTTTTTTTTCAACTTAAACAACTAAATTTAACTTCTTGATATTTTTTCAATTCTAAAATATGTGAAAATTGTTTTAATAAAATTGAAAACCTTGCTACGAATTTTATCTTCTTACAACATATTAATGTAAAATTTTATATAGTGGCATCAGTGGTAGAGATAATTAAAATCATTTCATTTATGTTCCATTATACATTAAAGTCATGTCATTCGAACAGACACACCTGTGACTTAGAGGATATCAACCACATCTGTCACCAAAAAGTATGCATCAAAATACAACTACTAGTCCATGAACCGAAAGGTTCAAATGTTTCGTAACCATTCAAAGACTTTTCTAGGTTATCCTATTATAAATTTCAATCAAAATAGTGTTATAAGTGGGAAAACATTGGATAAAAATTCATTTTAGTGACTATTTACATATACTTCATTTTTAATCCATTGGTGTTTAAACAAAATATGAAATAAAAATTCACCTCACATCTAAACCATTAATGCAAACAAAAATGAAACATGAATTTGTTTATGAGAATTTACAAGTACATAATGTCGATAGAAAATAATTAAATACAATAAAAAGACCATCAACACATTAAAAGAATAATAAATAACTGATAAATCCAAAAATTTAAGAATTATATACGATGTACAGTATATAAGCCACTGCCTACTTCAACTAGTAACTCTTCATTAACCAAAGATTTTAGAACCTATTTTTTCAATGAATATTGATATTACAAAAAAAATATAACTAAAGCCATTTATGTTCAATGAAAGATCTGTAAAATGAATGTTAGAATTAATAAAAAGTACCAACTAAAGTCTAACCAGAGAAAGAGGCACGAGTAAATGATAACCATATTATATGAACACTTTTCTTTCATTTGTTTACAATACAATCATCTCTAAACCTTCAAAAAAGTGTTGGTTAATCACAAACTTGATAAATTGGCTAAGTTTAAAATTTCCTAAAATCTTTATTATTTAAATAAATATAAATTTTTGGCAAGAAAATCTGTACCAATTTGTATTGTATATGAATGAA
Source organism: Archaeomysis grebnitzkii (assembly GCA_031471125.1). Taxonomy (NCBI): domain Eukaryota; kingdom Metazoa; phylum Arthropoda; class Malacostraca; order Mysida; family Mysidae; genus Archaeomysis; species Archaeomysis grebnitzkii. The sequence continues at coordinate 10,963 of JARUHE010232849.1, read as the reverse complement.
GAAGAGACAGAGGTTATCTTAAGTAATTTTAAAGGAGAGATAGAAGAAGAAAGGACCAAAAAGTAAGAAATATAGTAATAGTTAAGAACAAAAGTATCTATCTTCAAAACACTTGTTTATAGAGTGAACTCCACATTATTTATTTCCTAGTACTGCCAGGAAAGGGACAATACCAGAATGACTGATGTGTTATGCAGTGTTACAGCTCTGAGGCTAAAAACAATATGGACTTAAATGAAAGAAGGAAGACTAAACACAAATGCTAAAAGAGAGAGAAAAATGACAGGAAAGATGGAAGTACCTTACATACTACTCGTGTTTCAGATAGTGACAACAAAAGCCCTTTGTGGCAATCTTATCAACATTATAAAACATATCATTTTAAAAAATCTGGTTATGAAAAAAAAAGAAATGTTTCAAGTTAAGAGAAAAATTCATGGAGAATAATAATAATAAACAATAGATTTTTAGAAAATTTCAGTAACAATACAATAAAAGAGTGGCTGCACCAATATCTATGAATTAAATGTGAAAAAGATGTAATGCCCATACAGTTTAAATGTTTAACCATTAAACTCTAGTTTTATTATTAATATTTATAATTTCCAAAACAAAATTTTAATAAGACTTCTATATCATATTTTTGGTAAAATTTTTCTTGAAATGAAAGAGTAAAACTTAAACCATAAACATTTATAGTTAATTATTAAATCATAAATAAGTAAAAAATACAGTAAAGAAGATGTATGTCAAAATTAAGTCACAGAAATCAAGAACAACAAAACAGGAAAATAAACAACAAAAAGTTAGGCAGCAGTACACTAAACATTTGGGGAAAACTAAAAATCTAAGAAGTTTATATTTTTATGTCATTGTTATTCAACAATAACAAGGAAAGCAAATCAAAATTCATTGTAAAATTTTAACAAGAAAAAGCCTCAAAATTAATCATAAAGACATGATAATAAACTAATTTGAACCGTACTAATTATATACAAATTATTATTAAGGGCATATCACGAAATTCAACAATTTTCCAACGAACAATCTGCCAAAATAGCCAAAGGATCCTTAGTCAAGACATAGTTGTGGCCAGTCTTGCGGTGAGTCTTCTTCATATGGGTTTGGAAGTCACTCTTCCAATTAGTTTGGTAGTTGCAGAGGGAGCAAGTGAATGGATTGCCTCTATCGTGTCGTCCGATCATGTGCGAGTCAAGATCTCGTTTACGAGTGCTTGCATAAGCACACTTGTGGCACTTGAATGGCTTCACAGGGTTGTGCTTGCCTGAAAAAATAATTAGGGATAATCCGCTGAAACAAAACCTACCTTTAAAAGTGATAATGTAATACATACATTATAGTTGTATAAGTAACTTTTCAAGTTTAATAAATTAATAATTAAATTGTATCTCAATACAATATCAATTCTATAAGTGTTATTTCACTCTAGCTTAACTAGAACTTGAACAGAATTATATACAGCAAAAGAAAAATTTCCCCAATAAAAGCTTTTAAGTATCAATATTATATTATATAGAATGCAGTTTCATAATTCCTTACTAAACCAGGGTTGGAAAAACATTTGTAAGTGGGCAATATTTTGCTCTGGGGCCTAATTTTTCCATTTTGCTAATATGAATCATATCTTAAGTATACCCACTATGGGGCATTCCAAGACAGATGGTCCAAGAAAAAAAGAAATTTAATATCGCACCATCAAGGGGTCAATATACATTTTTTTGTTTAATCAATTTTTTCAGGTGGGGGCTTAGGGGTCAAGGATCAAGGGTCAAAGGTCAAGGTTAAAAGAGTTGTTAGTTAGAGCCTAACAGTATTGAAACACACTAATGTTGTTAGCTAGAGCCTACCAGTGTTAAAACATCACTAGTGCTGTTAGTTAGATCCTGCTAGTGTTAAAACATCACCAGTATTGTTAGTTAGAGCCTATCAGTGTTGAAACATTACTAGTGCTGTTAGTTAAATCCTGGTAGTGTTAAAACATCACTAGTGTTGTTAGCTAGAGCCGAACAGTGTTAAAACATCACTAGTGTTGTTAGTTAGAGCCTACCAGTGTTGAAACATCGCTAGTGCTGTTACTTAGATCCTGCCAGTGTTAAAACATCACTAGTGTTGTTAGCTAGAGCCTATCAGTGTTCTCTCACTCAACAATAAGCAAACCTCATAATTAAGTTTAAGGAACTAAATGAACAAATGAATATATAAATAAACATAAATAAAAATAAAAATAAGCCTTGCGCTGCAACCAGAGGGTATTCGGCACCTACAAACTCCTAAGATTAAACCTCAGTTAAACAACATAGGTGCAATTCCAAGACAAATCACCCAAAAAAAGTGAAAAATAACACCCTCACCTCTTCGATTTTCCTGAAAATTGGCGCATAGGTTACTTTTGAGTTTTGACCAATGGGTCAAAAGTTACGGGCAAGGCAATTATCAGGTCAAGCGTTGACCTCGCACTTGACCGAAGGCTGTAATTTCTTTCCTATTTATTATATATAGGTAAAATTATTTCACATTAAGCAGAAAAGCATGAGGATTCCAAAAACACTATTGGTTTTAATGTAGACAAAAACAAAATGTGGTTGAAACAAAAATGTAAATCAAATTTGACACTTTGACTAGAAGATACCCAAAAAAAAATGTGACTATAATGTTTTCCTACCATGTTTACCTTACAATATGTAGTAAAAAGTTTGTGTACTCGTCTCCAAATAAGTTAAATAAATTATTGAAAAAATCTGTTTTCCTGGTTTTTTTTTCAATTTTGAAGCATATATTTTCATAATATTGGCACTTGGCATAATGATAATGGTGTTGTGAAGTCAAAATGTGCAACTAATCATATAGCTAAAAATAATAATAATAAGTTCTTGCAATTTATATCATACAAAATTTGTGTATTTCTTATTTATATTTATAATGACTTACAAAAAAATGTAAATGCAATATATTTATGCAATATTTTCCTAGAATTATTATTGGAAAAAAATCATGCTTGGCTATGTAAGTGAACTGAAGAATACACTGACAACTTCTCAGACATAAGCACATGATGTTGCTTCTACATTATACTCCCTTATAAAAATTGATGAAGATTTTGATTTTGATAACGATTTGATGGATGGTTTTCATATACAGTATATGCTTTTGATCATGGTTTTGATTTTGATGATGATTTTGATTTGAATGTTGAATTTGATTTGATCTAGATTTTTATGATGATTTTAATTTTACGTTGATAGTTCCATGTTGATAATTATTATGATTTTCGGTTTTGACTTTGATTTTGATTTTATTTTTTATTTTATTTTGAATTTTGATTTTGATTTTTGATTTTTATTTAGTTTTTGAAAATGATGATAACTTTTACTATGATTTTGATTTTGATTTTTAAGATAATGATCGTTTTGATTATGATTTTGATTTTTGATTTTGTAAATGATGATCATTTTGGGTATGACTTTGATTTTTAACTTGGATTAGATTTTGATTTTAAAAGTAATGGTCATTTTGCCTAAGATTCTGGTGATGATTTTGATAATTTTGATTATGATGATAACTGTGATGATGATTTTGACGACACTAATGATGTTTTTATTGATTATGATGGAAATGCTAATTAGATGTATTATCATGCTTATAATAACAATGGTAATGAACACTATGATGGCAATGGTAATAATGATCATGATGGCGATGATAATGAACATGTCAATATGATGCCGGTGGTGAGTACAGTATACCAAAATTCGAATGTTATTATGTAAACATATACCCTTTTCTGGGAAGGATATCCGATGGTGTCATATTCTTTGAAATGGAAAGTCTTTTTGGCTGGCGATGATAGGAGAGTTATAACTGAACAACATTTTATGTTTTATTTATTGTGTGTATACTCGGTAGTAAACATTTGTTTAAAACTTTTATTTAGTTCTTTATTTAATTTTAAGTTAACATTTGCTTAAAACTTTTATTTAGTTCTTTATTCCATTTTAATTGAAGTAAACAAACATTGTATTTTTGGCTATAATTCAATAAATATATATTGTATGAAAAACTTACTCATGGTAATAATGGTTAGATGGTCATTACAGACAACTTTTGTTCAACAAAATAAATAAATAACTTTAAATTAAAATACTCTGTTCTCGGCTATAACTTTTTAAAGGTGATTTTTTCAAAAAAACATTACTGCTGGCAATTTTGATTGATGGTCACAATAAAAAACTTTTCTTCAATCTAATTGTTGGTAACTCTGGAAACAAAAAACTTTAAAAGTTTGCTTAAAATTTTTTCGTGTTTAAAAATGAGTTTTTTTTTGGCTAACTTTGCAAATGTTTGTTTTTGAAGAAAAATATTCCCGATGGTGCTGGTTAAATGGTCATTGTAAACAACTTTTCTTCATAAAATTTTTTTGTGACTGCAAATAAATAAATAAAAAATTTTTGGTGAAGACTGGACTATTTCCACAAACACTTTTTTTTAGCCATACTCCATAAACATGATTTTTTCAAAAAAAATTACTGGTGACAATATTTCAATTTTCTGTAACTCTTCAAACAAAAAAATTGAAACTTTTGCTTAAAAGTTTTTCGAGTTAAAAAATGAGGGTTTTTGGCTACAATTCCGTAAATGTTGATTTAAAAAAAAATATTTATGACAAAATTAGCTGGAAAGTTAAGATAAACATTTTTTGTTTATGAAAGTTACTGTATCATTTAAAATAAATCTGTTTAACGCAAATTGATTTTCAGATGCTGATGACAATGCAGACGACGACGACGACGACAACAAATATGACGTCAAAATAAAACCTATAAAGAGCTTTTGTCTAATGGCACGCTTGATAAAACGTATACAGTGAAAGTTGTTGAGAATATTCTAAGTAAACATTCTTGTAAAATGAAAAATGAGAAAGTTAATTTCTCAAACGTTGTAATAAGAAACTGAGAATGCTATTTTAAACTAGCCATAGATGACGGGCAATCTTTGGCGAAGTAAACTAACATTCTGTTTTTTGGCTATAACTTGATAAATATTGAACTTATGAACACACTTATTTAAGGGCGTATTGGTTGGATGGTCATAATAAACAACTTGTGTTTCACAAAATTTTCTGTAACGCTTTGAAAAAAACAACTTTAAATTTTTGCCGAACATGAGACTATCCCAAAAGTTTTGGTACAATTCAATAAGTATTAGTTTTTTAAAAATATTCCTGACAGTATTTGTCAAATGGTCACAACTTTTGTTCAACAATTTTTTTTCTAACTCTTCAAATACAATATTTTAAACTTTTGCTCAAAAATATTTAGAGTTCAAAAATTATGTTTTTGCTATAACTTCAAAAATAAAGATTTAAAAAAAATGGGTAAGATGAAAAATTTGGTTAGGTGTTCATGTTAAACAACTTTACTTCAACAACATTTTCTGAAGCTCTATAAAAAAGATTCTTTAAACTTTTGCATATAACCTTTTAGAGATTTTACCTATATCATTCTAGTTTTGAATAAAAAACACTATCACTTTTCAAAAAAAAATTAAAATAAAAAACTTTGAGCTATTGCTCAAAACTTTTTATGCTTAAATAAATTCGATTTTTGACTATAACTTCATAAACTTCAATTTATTGGGAACAAATATTTCCTGCCAAGCTATCTAGAAGTTTAAAACAAACCATTTACAAATTAAAATTAACTGTACACTTTTAAAACTAATTGTTTTTCAAATGCACACAACAACGACAACAACAAAGACAACATCGATGACAACGGAAAAAAATCTATATAGAGTTTTTATAAAAAAAATCTCATATAGAAGAATTAAAATTAAAAGCTCACCGATGTATTGAATGAACAATTATTGCTCCAAGTCAAAAAAAAATTTAAATAAATTTAAGATATTCAGTTTTATAAATGATATTTTTTCTAAAATCAAACTTATTTTAAGATAGAAGACAATAAAGTTTGTATTTTAAAGGTATATCTTAACATTGTGAAAATCAAATTTATGCATATTCTCATTCAATATTTATAGTTGTCATGTTTTGGTATACCTATAATAATAATAATAAAATTCTATTACAACGAGGTCGAAAGACAGAGGTGTTCTGTCGTCGAGTTGCCATTATAATGATAATTGGTCTTTGCTTCTCTATTGCATTATCAATAATTTCTTGGAATACATTAATAAACTTAAATAGTTAAGGTTACGGTATATTTGTTTACATTGCACATTTTTCAAGTTAACATATTTATTATAGAACAATATAAATTCGTATATAAATTACCCCATTATGATAAAAATCAGTACATTTTACAATCTAATACCATACAAACCGAGAGTGTGGTGGGGATATTTCACATTGTCTGACTGTACATAACTAAAAATGTATACTACAAATGAAATTAGCCAAGACATTATATTTATGCAGCATACATCGTATTCGTGTTATTAATTGTTTAACTATTAAGGTTATAGGTTTACATACACATAAGCTTTTATAAATAATGTGAAAAGTAAGAATTAACCGTTTCCATCAACCTAAATCTTCCTACACCTGTTAAAAATTAAATAATAGTCAATCAGTCAAATAATTGACTTTAACATAATAAAAAATAATTAGAAACGCCACATCGAAGTTATTATAACGACCCAATAAAATATTTGTAACGAGTTTCTTATCATTAAGCAATGAGATGATTTGTTGTTGGTTGGAAGAATGAACCACGTGTCGTCTCAACCAAAAATTAATGTTTTCCGAGATAAAGATTTTGTCTTTGATAAGTTATTGACACAAGTCATCTACATGGTTTTAGGCTCACATTTGATGTTAACACTTTTTTAATACATGTTTAACTAAACAATTCTTATTATTGAAATGTTAATTATTTTTTGGTTATATGTTTATTTTTCTTTATTTTATTTTCACAAATGTTTGGCTATGAAGTGAATCAATAATAAAGCATTATAAATTCGAGGTGTACAAGTTTCATCTAATTCGAAGATAAATACATAAGAACATTTTTTAAAAAAAAACCCAGAAACAAATATATATATGTTTTTTTAAAAGTTGAGTTGTTTTTGTTGCTTTGTAACAAATCTTACATTGAGATTCAGAAACCTATGTCTAGTTTATGGAAACATTCGTTTTAAAGATTGTCCAATGTTCACAAAAATAAGATGGTTGAAAATGTTAAATTTAGGATTTGCAATCAAAGTCAAAATATAAATTAGAACGCCTGTTTATCTTGTAATTTCCAGTTCTTATTAATAGTTTGGTTTTATAAATCTCAAAACGACACACACTTGAATAGCCATAGTGGCTCCAGTGCTGTACAACGTACTTCATAACGATTTAATTGACAGTTATTGTGCCTTGAAATGTCTCACAAGTACTGTATGTCACCGTGTCATAAAGTAGATCTAACGACTTCACAAAAACTTTCAAAATTTATTTTCAATTTTTCAAACCTATTTTTATTTCCAAAAGATTTTAATCGAACTTATTTTTATTTCCAATAGATTTTAATCAATACACATTTATAATTGATGTTAACAAAGTATATTTATAAGTCTTTATATTGCAATTGTTTAAATATATAAACAGTATTATAAAAACAGATGATCTTTTACTGTATACATATTACAGGGATAATTTTCTCAGACTCTGAACACAATTTTCAAATCTATTGTCAATGTTTTAGTTCTTTAAGGAAATGTATTTTTATTTGTCTAGAGGATTTAGAATAGCGTCAACTCTTAAATCAGATACATTTGAATTGAAAAAACGCTTTTAATAATTATTATTAATTATTAATAATTGTTATTACTACCAATGTTATTGATATTATTATTCTACCAGTGTTAATATAGCCCTGCATAACTAATTGATATTACTACCAACGTTATTACTAATTTTTAATACTATTAATGTTAATACAACCTTGCATAACTAATTGTTATTACTACCAACGTTATTACTTTTGTCATTAATACCAATATTAATACAACCTTGCATAACTAATTATTATCACTACCAATGTTATTACTATTGTCATTACTAATAATCTTAATATAACCTTGCATAACTAATTGTTATTACTACTAGTGTTATTACTAACATTTATTACTATCAATGTTAATATAATCTTGCATGAATAATTGCTCACATACACGTGTATTCTAATTTAAAAAAAATGTGTGTACCTAATTATTATCCAAAGAAAAGAAACAGACTTTGCGTATTTAGAGTTTGAAGTTTCAGTTTTGTTTTGCATTTGTTTATTTGGAAGTTTTCGATTAAAAATGAAAAGTTGAGATATGGATTAACAACACTTAGAATACTTTCGAAATTCAAAACAAGATTAGGATTTAAACTTAGACCTCCATATAAAACACAAATTTGTAAATACCATCAAACGAAGAATTAAAAATAATATTTAGTAGTCGGTATATGGAGAAATGTGGAGAAAAACAAGAACGCAATAGATAGAGGCAAATACAACATTTCTTAACGTTAAAATTTAAGAATAATTAAAAAAATCTTGTTAGAAAAATAGTAATTGGGAATAAAAAAGAATTGGCAAAAGTGTTGTTTTTCTTCTTGAAATAAATAATTAAATACTTAAAATGAACAGAACAATAAATAAACATACCAAATAAATATTTAAAATAATTAAACAAACACTTAAAACAAATAAATTATTACTTAAAATATATAAATGATTACCAAAATGAAATAAATTATTACTTAAAAGAAATAAATGATAAAATCCAAAATATTCCATGGAAATGAAATAAATTGAGACAACAGCACTAAAAACAAACATTTAGTTTGTTTTTAGTGCTGTTGTCTCAATTTAAAAAAATAACGTATTACTTAAAATAAATCAACAAATCAATGCAAAAAACAAACTGAAAAATAAATAAACTTAAAATCAATAATTGAATAAATACTTAAGATTAACAGAAAACAGGTAAATATATGAACTAAATAATTGAATAAATAAATAAACATACTAAATAAATACTTAAAATAAATAATTGAATAAATACTTAAGATTGGCAGAAAACAAGTAAATATATGAACTAAATAATTGAATAAATAAATAAACATACTAAATAAATACTTGAAATAAATAATTGAATAAATACTTAAGATTAACAGAAAACAAATAAATATATGAACTAAATAATTGAATAAATAAATAAGCATTCTAAATAAATACTTAAAATAAATAATTGAATAATTACTTAAGATTAACAGAAAACAGATAAATATATGAACTAAATAATTGAATAAATAAATAAGCATACTAAATAAATACTTAAAATAAATAATTGAATAAATACTTAAGAGTAACAGAAAACATATAAATATATGAACTAAATAATTGAATAAATAAATAAACATACTAAAAAAAACATAAAATCAATAATTGAATAAATACTTAAGATTAACAGAAAACAAGTAAATATATGAACTAAATAATTGAATAAATAAATAAATACTTAAAATAAACAAACACTTAAAATAAACAAATACTTGAAATAAATAAATACTTTTATTAAATAAATACTTAAAATAAATAAATACTTTTAATAAATACATATTTCAAATAAACAGAAACAGCCTTAGCACATTTAGGGTTTATTGATAAAGTGAAGAGTAATAAAATTTCAAGAGAAAATGTCGTAAATCTTGTCGTTAAATAAATTATAATTTATGACCATTTTATTCATTGAGAAAATTCGGTGTTGGTGGGAAACATTTCAATAATGGTCCAATAATAATTTATTATTTTAAAAGATACGACCAAAGTTATAACCTATTAATTTTTTATTGTGTAACAGTGCAAACAAACCAAATGCTACATTTGTTGCCAACCAAATGTTTGGCACTGTAGCCAAGAAGCTATTCAGGTCCGCTTTGAGAGAAAAGAACACCTTATTAATAACTTACCTTTTTAAAGAGAACAATTGATATATAAAAATAATGAACATTCACAGAAATAACATATTTACAAAAACTGATTTCTTCTTCCTTTCTTAATGAACTAACTTTAAACATGACTGTGAGAGAAAACTTTATTCCAAAATCTTAATTAACTCGGCTAGATAATCATTGGATACGGCACTTTATTCCTTTTCTTGTTGCTAACTTCTTATCTTATCTTATCTTATCTTGTCTTATCTTGTAGTTGTATGCTAACTTCTTATTCTCATCAGTATGTTTTCAATTTTAGTTAATTATTTTCACTTAAATGCATCTGCCTTGGAATAAAATGCACAATCAAATACACACACAATGGAATGTAAATTGCTTCAGATTGGACAGATTGAATGCCTATATGAGGTGCAGTGATAGTAGGTAAATATTTAATAACATTTTATGTAATTAATATTCTTTTCCTCGGAAGCTGAATATTACAATCAGTCTTAAAAGAAATATTTTGTTGCTCACTATTTAAGTTTCTTTGTATTTACCAAATTTACTTACCTAACGAACTTTTCCTAAGATCGTGTCCTATATTTATAAAGTCTCTTAAGAAAGGATCAGTTTTATTATTGGAATAATAATATTTTTTTAGTTTTGGAACGTTCTATTGTTTTCTCGTGTTTCATTTGAGCAAGGATGCCATTGATACGGTGCGATAACAGTGTTGTCCATTCTATCACCATTATTCCATCCAAGTGTTGTGAGTACATCTCATATATGTTATTTAGTGGATGAACATTTCCAGTTTATTTTGTTAGTTTCCTTGAAGTTTATTACATGTTCTTCATTGCATAAGCTAATAGTTTTTTGTTTTGTTGGAGGGTTGAAAGTTTACATCTTCCACCATGTAAAGATTAGTGTTGGGACGATTCCTAAACTTTGGCCGATTCCGATTCCGATGCCGATTCTTGAAAAAAGGCCGATGCCGATTCCGATTCTTAT
>JARUHE010232738.1:0-13214 GCA_031471125.1 Archaeomysis grebnitzkii | reverse complement strand
AAAACAGAATTTGTGGAAATAGCCTAATTTTCACCTAAAAATTAAAGTTTTTAATTTATTTGAAGAGTTACAGAAAAATTGCCAGGAGTAATGTTTTTTTAAAAACCCAACTTAAAAAAGTTATAATCGAAAACAGTTTTATTGAACAAAAGTTGTTTATAATGACCAGCTAACCAACATTACCAGGAGTAATTATTTCATAACATAAATATTGAATTATAGTCACGCGAGATTTCAGGTCATCTATGGCTAGTTTAGTCTTTAATTTTTGTTTTGTTTTCAGAGGAAGATATGTCTTCTGTTATGGTTGTGGACTTTGGGAATGCCTTACGAAATACTGATGAAGAATTGTCGCTCTATTATACAGATTTTGAACTTCAAACCCTTTTCTACAGAGCTCCTGAAGTTATTTTTGGAATGAGGTTTAGTTTGGAAGTAAGTAATTGTTATTCCCATAATAATATATCCTCTAGTATGGTTCACATTTCATTATAAATAGCTAAATAATGAGGATTAGTGTTGAGAAATATATTGCAATAATGTTGGACTTGCTTCCCACAATTCACTTGCTATAATTTTGTTAAGTAAATGTTTTAACTTTAAAATTAAATAAAAAGAAAGTGTTATAAATAAATATAAGTTATTGCCTTACTAACATGTTTTAATTTTTTTTAGCAATGCAAACAATTTATATTATAATCGCCATATTTAAAATGCTAAATTTTGTGTTGCTTTATTTCAGGTTGACATGTGGAGTCTTGGTTGCTTGTTGGCAGAGTGCTATATTGGCGTGCCACTCTTCATGGGCAAAACCAAACAGGATATTTTGTTGAAGGTAACATAAAATTGTATCAACACTTTAACCGTTTATTGTAACATTGGTGATACATAAGTATAATAGCTTACTCCATCTATGTAACACCAGTGATACAAAACAAGTTGATACATTTATACAGGAAAATATTTGCCTGTATAAATGTATCAACTTGTTTCGTATCACTGATGTTACATAAGATGGAGTAAGCCATTATACTTATGTATCGCTGGTGTTACAAGAAACGGGTAAAGTATTAATCAAAATATGAAATTAATATTGAACTGTAATTTTGAACAGAACACTTAAAAATTCCACTCTCCAGATCACGAAACTTTTGGGGCCTTTCCCGAAAGAGTTCAAGGAAGGAGAATGCGCGGACGAGTTTTCCGAGTTCATCGGACACCCTCTCACGAGACATCAAAGAGTGGAGAATCTGAAGAAAAGATTAAACGACTGCAAAGACCATAATTTTCTTTTCTTGGTTGAAAAACTTCTAACATATTTGCCAAGTAAGTTTCATTCTTTTAAATGCAGAATATTCTATTGTTATATTGAAAAAATATTACCTTTAATAGGTTTTTATTTGCTGTGCACTTTGCCGGGGGGAAAAAGCTGAAATCTATTTTTCATTTACATTTCTGACATTGGAACATAGAAAAATCTTTGATAAATGTTCTGTTGTGTTAGTTATATAAAGTTACTGAATAGTCACGAGACATTTGAAACATTCGGTTCGTTGATTATTTCAAAAGTTTTTATTTGTCAATTTCTTAAATATTTTTATCGAGCGTTCCGTAAGGAAAAAGCTCTATATAGATTTTATTTTTCCGCCGTCGTCGTCCGTGTCGTCTGCACTTGAAAATCAATAAGTGTTAAAACAACTTTATTTTAAGAGTTACAGAGAACCTCCATAAACAAAAGTTGTTTGTCTTAACTTTCCAGCCAATATTTTCATAAATATTTTTTTCTCAAAAATTAACATTTACGGAGTTATAACCAAAAACCCTCAATTTTTAAAAATTTTGAGCAAAGGTTTAAAGTTTTTTGTTTGAAGAGTTACAGAAAATTTTATTGAAGCAAAGTTGTTTATAATAATTATCTAACCAACATTACCAAGAATAATTTTTTTCATAAAATAAATATTTATTGAATTACAGCCATGCGAGATTGCAGGTCATCTATGACTAGTTTGTAAATTGTACTAGCATTTCTGGCTTCATAGGCACAAACAGTTTTCATAATATTATTATTTACTCATCCATGCATGGAGGTTACAATTTTACTGATGCAATAAGAGTTTTTTTAAAATATTACTTTCATCTGCTCAGTCCTTATGACAATAGTTTGACAGGCTTGCATAGGTTAGATTGGTTACACATTTCAACAACCAATAAAGTTATTTTTTTCATGGGTATACTTTTAGCTACAAAAAGATTAAGTAGCTTTGATTGTTTGGTTCATATTTTCCCCCGTTCATTTGTCATATTAATCTTTTTTTTCACATTTGTTCATTTCAAAACAAAATTGAATTATTTAAATTTCTTCAATGTTACATCACTATTCATAACAATTTGAATTTTATTTTTTTATATTTATTGAAACTAAAATGTAATATTTCACAACGGGTTTCTCTGCTTATAGGTAGAAGAAGGTTGCAGCGAATGGCAGTTGTGTAGCATTTTATCTGAACATTGTAAGACCATCACATGCCTAGACTGGCATCCAAGTAATGAAGATATTCTTGCAAGGTATGAATAATTTACTTATCTTCATTAAGATTACATAGAAGACACGCTCAATAATGGTTTTAATTCTGTATAGTCATTGAGGATAATCTCCTTTTGTTTTTGTTCAAAACTACAACGGTTTATTTATATTTGACTAATTTTTGTCGAGCTCGCCAGAGGTGAAGCTTTACTGAGGTGTAATTTTTCCGTTGTCATCCATTGTTGTTTTTGTCGCCCACACTCAGTCCTCGTCATTTCACTCTTCGGTGTAGTAAGTACAACATTCATTTCTACGTGAAAAATAAACCGTTTTTATTACACGCGAGACATTGGTGACTGCGATCTTTTCGTTTTTATATATTTTTTGTATTTATTTTCCTTGTATATATGTCATCTTTATAATTAATTTTTTTAAATGCAGTTCATCACTTGATCAGCGAGTTTGCATATGGAGTGTCAGCCGGCAATCAATACTCTGTGCCATCAGTATATGCAAAGTACCCATCATAACTGCATGGTATATTGGACAAAGGTGTGTATCAAACATTTTCTTTCTCCCCATACAAAGATGTTTTTCCTCTTAATTTTGTTTATTATTATTGCAAGACTATGATTATCATAGATGGTTTAGTGTTTAATTTTTACACTCGTTTTAATTCAAATAAATGTAAAACCAAAATGCAATTAAATTAAGCATTTTTCATTTGAAAATTGTATTTTTTTATTGATTCATGTTATAATTTTCAATTTATTAATTTATTTTAGAGATCTACTTTCTTTTACAACTGAAAATGGTCCCATTCAGCTTTGGAACTATATTGAAAATGGCGAACCATACCCATTCAGGGAAGAATATGGATATTCCAATGGTGTTCTATTGTATCGTTGGCATCCGACAGTTGCTGGACGCTTGGTTGTTGGGCATAATGATGGAAAATTAACAATTTATAAGAAAGGTACTTTTTTGACCTAATCAAAAGATTTGTCCAATATTTATAAATAAGTAAATTTTAATCTTATTTTTTACATATATAATTTAAACTTGATAATGAATAGTTCAAATTTGTTACTTAATTTGAATTCTACAAATCCGATATATTGCTTTTCTTCATTATTTAAGCTTTGAAAACATGTTTGAAAAGAGTAATCTAATCTACCATTATCTAAATAAAAACAAAAATTCTTTAATGTATTATTTTAATAAAATTCTTTTTTTTAGATGTTGGCAAAATTCGCCACTCCAATCTTCCAGAAGGGTTTGATGATGAAACTGGACCCAAATCATTAGTTAGTGTTGAATGGGACACCTGTTCTCCTGATTATCTACTTGTTGCCTACAGAACTGGAGCATTGTGGTTGATCGACACCAACACAATGAAAATAATCACTAAATATATTTTACCGGGGTCAGCTAGTGTCGGATCATTGGCTTGGTTACCAGATGCTCCTGGCTTGTTTGTTTCTGGAGGTAATAATTTGTGTCATTCTTTCATATTTGGACTTTTTAGTTTTTTCCAAACACTTGGTTCACATGGTCAAGATGTTCAATCCTATATGCATAATTTTACTACTTATTGCGGATTTCTCGTATATTGAACAAACAAAGGTATTATTTTTAAAAAATTAATTGGACAAAAAGTTAATAAAAATAGAGGATTAGTTTCTTTATTTTTAGTTATTTATAAATGTTGGAAGTCTTGGTTTAAAGAAATTTAAAATTAAAAGGTTTGACTGTTCTGTTTTTTTAAAGTTTTTTTTACAAGAAAAGTAAGATACGTTTGCCCAATACTTTAGTATAAATGAAAACTAACTTAAGAACACTTCAAAGTTTTTCATAAGATTTAATGATAAATTATTTAAAGTGTGAATTTTGAATGGTAAATTATTTGAAATGTAAATTTTTAATAGATTCTGAAAAAGGCATCCTCCGTTTGTGGACTGTAGCAAAACAGACCCCAGTGGAAAACTATGTTTTAAAAGACACCGGATTCCACGCTTTGTGTGCGACTAGAACAGTCAACAATTTGAACAGCTCGCAAGAGAGTTCGGTTGTAGATGAAAGCAAGCTTGACATGTTTGCAGAAAAGAAAGGATTCATGATACCACAAGTCTCAATTGTTACTTTATTCAAAGATGGAGGTGTCGGTTTGTATCATTTGAAGAGGAAACAGTGGATCTTCCATAGAGAACATGTAATTGCCATTTATACTCTTTAATTGATATTCATGTTTTTGAGAATAAATCAAGTTTCTTACCATATTCTTGTTATGCATGGAAATTAAGTTGTAATTTTATAGCAATTACACGGTACAATTTATAAAATAATTAAGTATTATGATTTCTATTAAAGGGTCACACTGAAACCATATTTGACTGTTGCTTCAAACCTGAAGATAGTGATTTATTAGCCACAGGATCTTTTGACGGATCAATTAAAATATGGCGGATAGATAAAATGGAAACGGTACGGGGTTTGGTTATTATCTGAAATCGAGAAGGATTGTTTTTCTTTCCTAAAAGTTCCAGATGATGTTATGATCAATTGATTTATATTGCTATTATCTTTAAATGTAATTAAGTTCTTGACAGCTAATATAATGTTTGCATAACTTCTAGGTTATAACTCTACCAAATTGCGACACTATAATTTATTCTTTATCCTGGGCACCTGCTGATTTGAATTGCATTGCTGCTGGCACATCGAGTGGAGAGGTATTTCTTTGGAGCATTGGAAAAGATAAAATATTGCAGGAAATCCGTTCACATCGAGACAAAAAAGTCTTTTGTGTGTCATGGAATCAAAAAGACTCTAGAAGAATAGCATCTTCAGGTACATCATTAATATATAACTTGAAGGTTCTATGTAAGAGTTACATTTATTAACATGTACAAAAATGTATTTTTCATTAGCAACTATAATTATCCTTTTTACATTTTATCTAGTAATCTTTTGTTTTTATATTCATGTTAGAATCATTGATATAATCTAATTTCATAAAAAAAATTCACAATGTTTTTGTCAAGTGTGCATAGCAATTCTCTACATAGGAGTAGCATTTCCGATGTCATCATCATTGTTGTTTGGCAGTGTGGTGGTTTGGACAATGACTTGAATACTTATGTATATCATCTATAATTATAAAACTACATTTCATATAGGATTTTTATTACTATATTAATTGACATTTTTATTTTTTTGCTCTCTATATATATTTTTCATTAAATTAACTTTTTTTTTAACATTGGTCCTATTTATTAACCAATGGATTGGAAATTAAGTCAACACAAATAGTCTCTAATATAAATTTTTGATTAAAATATGTTTCCCACTTTTGATATATTTTTTTAAAGCTAAGGAATGGTTGTGAGACATTTGAACCTTTCGGTTCGTGGATTACTAGTATAAATTTTTAATTATATTTTCTTAAAATTGTTTCAATTTTGACAAATTAGTTCAGCAATAAAAATTTTATTCCACATATAGGTGAGAGCGGCTCTTGCTTCGTCCATCAGGTGAATGGGGTGATGCTCCAAGAATACAAACACCCTGGGCCAGTGTACGGCTGTGATTGGAGAGACGAAAACACTTTGGCAACAGGCTGTGAGGATGGAAGAATTCGAATCTTTGATGTTTCAAAACAAAGAAAAGAACCTTATATTGAGTTGAAAGGTATATTTTAAAACTATATATTCAAAGAAAAGAACCTTAAATTGAGTTGAAAGGTATATTTTAAAACTATATATTCAAAGAAAAGAACCTTATGTTGAGTCGAAAGGTATATTTTAAAACTATATATTCAAAGAAAAGAACCTTATATTGAGTAGAAAGGAATATTTTAAAACTATATTCAAAGAAAAGAACCTTAAATTGAGTTGAAAGGTATATTTTAAAACTATATTTAAACAGTTGCAAAGACAGCTAATGTTTGGAAATTTCAAGTTGTTGCTCATTATATGTTACTTTATAATAGTCCTGTAGTTACAAGGCTGATAGCACTGTTGATATGTATATAAAATTAAAGTCCATATTTAAGAAGACCCACCTAATATAAATGTTGGAAAAGAGAAATTACCAGATTTATCAGAAAGAAATAAAAGACCACATACTACAAGTTTGTTTCTTGGAAGGTAAATAATTTTCAATAAAATTATATGTTTATTAAAAAGTTTTATTTTTTTTCTCCACAGCCCATATGAAGAAAGTCTTCAGGGTCAAGTGGAACCCTGTCTATGAGGATATCTTGTGCAGCGGCAGTGATGACACTTCCGTCCGAATCTGGTCGGTTTCCAAAGCACAATGCCTCGCAATCCTAGTGGGCCATTCAGATAATGTCCGTGGCTTGGCCTGGTGTCCAGAAGTGCCTTTCCTCCTTGTCTCTGGATCGTGGGACAGAACCATGCGAGTTTGGGACACCCGTAATTGTACGTGTCTCGATGTTGTCCTTGATCATGGTGCAGATGTTTATGGTGAGAAAGGCTATTTATAAATTTACCAATGTTTATTCTGGCTTTGTTGATAATTTTTTGTTTAATGCAATATTTTGCTACACTTTATTTTAGCTAATTTATATATATGGTATATCCATCCACCTCTAAATCTATTAAGTAGTTGAAAAACAATTGAGAAGGCCTACCTAAACAATTAAACAAGTATTGAAGGAAAGGAAAGATGGGAAATTACAAAGGAAAAAGGTTTCTAATTGTTGTTTGGGTAAATAAAGGGCGGAAGCTATTTGGAAATATTACAAAAAATTGTATACCACAGTTACATAAATGTAAGTTCATAATAAGTTTGCTAGTTATTCATCATTTGAAGAAAAACTCAAATTTAAAGGGAAGTTGTTCTCAATGAAATACAATTGCAAAAAGATGAAAAAAAGTTTCGAAATTTATGCTGTGTTTATTTCTTGGAAAATCAAAGGTTATAAAACTTGAATATGTTTATTTATTTCTCTTAGCATTCCAATTTAATAAAATTTTCTATTTCAGGCTTATCCATTCATCCCATTCGACCTTTCCTGCTCGCTTCATGTTCTCGTGATTCCACCGTGAGATTGTGGTCGTTGTCATCCTTTGTTGCTCCGTTGCAGCTGAAAGTTCTCGCAAATCATCCTATATCTGAAATCATCGCAGATAAAGGTAAATCGTTTGTCACTTTTCCACAATTTATTTTTAATTTAGTAAATTTCAATGTTTGTGGTGAAAAAACGGTTTATTAAAATTAAGTTATATTGAACATAAAAAATGTAACTATTTTTAAAATAAATGTTATTTAATGTTTATATTTAGTTCATGTAAAACTTTAATGGTGTATAAATTGTCCAATTAAATAGAATAGAACTTGATTAATTTTCACAGGTATTCAAAGTACATTAAATTCGAACATGATACTTCGAGGCATCAGAGCTGAGCATCTTGAAACAAGCCTAGAAAAGGTTGAAAATACTAATCGTCACAACCGAACATTAAAACTGTTCGCAGATTTGTTTTGCGTAAGTAATTCCATCTTCATTGTTTGAAAGATTTTTTTTTGTAACTTGAACCCAATGGATCAGGCTATGTCAACAGCATCGTATGTTCTATCTACTAATGCTAGCCAACAATGGCTAAATTTTCTTGAGAGACAACATATGGTGTTTCCATTGATGGTCGTTGATTCATAAAGGTTATTTAAAAATTGCAAGTTTTTAGAATATTAGGTCAAATAATATATTATAGCTATGAAATAAAAAATGCTAAATTTAATAATATTTAAAAATTTAATGTTTTAATTTTAAAATTTTCATCATGTGATGATTTGAAAGTTTGAGAATTTTTTATTTGAGCAATAGTAATAGGTAAATATTTGTGACATAATGAATGGTTTGTTTGTTCATTGAAGGCGGATGTGAATGCAAGAAACCTGTGGGATCTGATCTATGTCATTCAGGGCCATGCAGACATTTCCACCCTATCGCCTGATTATACAAACTCCATTGTCCATCATTCTCATCTGATGAAATGTGCTGTGGTTGGTATATTAATATATTTTACTTAGAAAATGTTTCACTTTAAACCCTTTAATATCTGAATAAATGTTGCCATGATGCTTACTATATGTTAAAGTTAATGTTGTTTGGAAAATCAGTTTCTATAACTGGTCTCTTAATTTTGCTCTTTTTCTAAATAACAAGTATGAATAAATGCTGTGCATTAAAAGCTGTGTCTCATATCTATAATGAAATAATAGCATAGGTATAAAATTATATATGACCATTGTTTAAAGAATTATTAATTTTAGGAAATTACATTTAGGGCATTCCAGCTTGTATGTCCAGTTCTTCCATTTGTTTTAAATAAACTTTTCTCTTATCCTTAAAATAAAAATCTTGGTTAACCATGAATTTGATGAAATTATAAAAAGTAGATTTTATTAAATAAATACTTCACAGAAAAAAAATCTTTTGTAATACCAGTGTACAATGTTATGATCTTTATTTTCATTTAAGCAAACTTTTTCAAAAATCCATATTTAATTATTAAAACACTTTTCATAAGAATGCTTAAATTAATGGGTAATTGTGATTTCTATCATTGAAAGGTTAGGAGAAAAGTTCATTTCAAAGAAATGAAAGAACTGGAGATCTTAAGGTAGAATGCCTGAAGGAATTTTTGCGAAAAATTTATTTTCTTTAAATAATAGACGTCAAATTCGTGGTTAACCAAAGTTTGTATTTCAAGGCTTGGTGAGAATTTTATTCGAAACAATTGAAAGAAAAGTGTTAGTAACTAGTATATTAATATATAAAATAATTGTATTCAACAATTACACAAATGTAGAAACTTTTTGAACATACAAACATAGCTTTTGATTTGTAGAATTTATTTTATTTATTTATTGTGCAGTGAAAAGTTTGAATTATAATCAGTGTGGTC
Organism: Archaeomysis grebnitzkii; assembly: GCA_031471125.1. Lineage (NCBI taxonomy): Eukaryota > Metazoa > Arthropoda > Malacostraca > Mysida > Mysidae > Archaeomysis > Archaeomysis grebnitzkii. The sequence continues at coordinate 3,755 of JARUHE010232738.1, read as the reverse complement.
AATTGATGTAAGAATTTTAAATATTTTTAAGTATATAATTGGTATTTTAAAAATGATTTTAAAATTTAAAATTTACAGGCCTCGGCTGCAGAAAAGGAGCTGGAGATTGAGGTCAATCAATCCAAGAGTCTGACAAACCGCAAACACACGGCCCTTGAGAACCAGGAGGCCTTGGCCACGAAGTACTTGTCTTATGGCGCCCTGCAGCAATACTGCGAACTGATGGTGCGGCTTAACCAATGGGATCACGCACTCGCAATTTCCCCGGCAGTTTCTGTCGACTATTGGCGAGATCTGTTACAAAGGTATGTTCTCATCATGGCAAATTGTTTGTGCAAATGCGGTAGCGTCCTTCAATTACCGTGTGTTGTGCTGACAGGCAATGAGGAATTTCAACAGTTGTTGTACTTTGCATTTTTCTAGCTTTTTTAAAAATCCCATTTTTGAATTTAAATGTTTTTATATCCCCCACATAACTATATACGAGACTGATATTGTTATGAATAATTCAATCGCCAAAATGAAGTACATCATCAGTACTTTTTCAGTTTTTTCATACTATTTTCTTTCAGCTTCACATCTATTTACATAAATATTAGCTCTTAGAAGATAAAAATTATTGTTTAATATTTTTATCTTTACTAATAACTATTATGAACATAATTTGGGTAAACTAAATTTAAACATTTGGTCATTTGATTATTGGGTTCTAAATAACAAATAATGCATTAGGGTATATTAAATTACAAAATAATCCAATTTAAATTTTGGCATTCCATTAAATAGTGCAGAACGAACTAATAATCTTGATATTATTTTATGCTGAACTGCAATTTTGATGTTCTGTCCTGAACAGTAATTTTGAGGTTCTGTGATGAACTGTAATTTTGAGGTTCTGTGATGAACTGTAATTTTTATGTTCTGTGCTGAACTGTAATTTTGATATTCTGTACTAAACTAGACTGATTTTCTGTACTGAACTAGACTTTGATTTTCTGTGCTGAATTAGACTTTCATTTTCTTTACTGAACTATACTTTTATTTTTTTGCTGAACTGCACATTGATGTTTTACGTGGAACTATACTGTAATTTTCTATTCTGAACTGTACTTTGATGTTCTATGTTGAACTGTACTTTGATGTTCTATGTTGAACTGCACTTTGATGTTCTATGTTGAACTGCACTTTGATGTTCTATGTTGAACTGCACTTCGATGTTGTTGTTGACGACCCCACTCCATCCTCGACACAGAATGACCCCGCTCTATCCTCGACACCGAATAACTCAACTCCATCCTCGATACAGAGAATGACCCCTCATGTCAGAGGAACCAGTCCCAAACCCCAGCAGGTCTGACCAATGGGCAAGCAGCCCTGTTGATTCTACTGGTTCCATCCAGAGAGCCTCAAGGGCCTTGTCCACCCACTTGTACAAGTGGGCATGTGAAGCACGTTGATGCTCTGTTCTGAACTGTACTAAATAACAAACCCTTAGAACAGTGATTCCCAACCTTTTCATCACTGCGGTGACCTATATCATTTTTTAATATCCTGCGGAGCCCCCACACAAATTTCTTTTATTTACCAGCTAAAACAAAAAAAGACAAAACTAAAAACAAAAGAAACTCATCCCACCACATACAAAACAATAACACGACCCATCATAGAATACGCAAACACTATCTGGTCACCAATCACATCCACCACAAACATCAACAAACTGCAAACAATCCAGAACACCACAATAAGAACAGCCACAGGTTGCACACTAGACACAAACACACAATACCTCCATGATGAAACAAAGATCCTCCCACAACCAAGACAAACAGCCCAACACCCAGACCACCCCCTCCACTCACTCACACAACAACCAACACCACCCAAATACATGAAACAAATAATATCTCACAACAACAACTACATGACAAACATGGATAATACCCCAGACAACACCTCACAATAACAACACAATAACAAACAATGAAACAACACAATAACAAACAATGAAACAACAAAAGAAACTCCTACACACAGATACAATAACAAACTACACAAACAACAGGCATCCCAACAAAATTCTCAACATTCAAGCACCAGAAATAAACGAAACTGAACAATCACTCCCCTACAACATGTGCAGAACAAATCCCTCCGATTTCAAGAATACTTAAACAAAATAGCCTCCGACACACACATCACTCCAAACTGCCTGCTGTGCCAGCACCACACACATAACACAACACACATGACCATGTGTGCGGATGGGCCTGGCTCCGGAGGCCCTCTGGGCAGACCCAGTGGGAGGGACGGGGCTGCTTGCGTGAGGGCTCCATCCTCTATGTCGAGGATAGAGTGGGGTCGACAACAACAACAAACAGTTTTTTTTCAACTCGTAAAATATATTTATTTGAAGGTCTCCAACAATTTTTGCTTAACAACATTTGTTTTTATGGGTATTTCAACCAATATGGATTAATTATTTTTCAATTCAATTGAAATTTTCTTGGTTAAACTATTTTAATAAGGTTATTGTTTGTTTACTTCAAGTTATACAACAACATTTGTTTAACAAAATTTGTTTGTATAGGTATTCTAATACTAATAGGGACTGATTATTTTTCAATTTAATTGAATATTTTTTGTTTTAATGAAAAAAACATATTGGGGAAAGTTAAACAGAGCCAGTAATTTTATATAGGCATTTATTTTCAAAGCTACTTGGCAACTAGTTGCAAAGTAGTGAAATATAGGGTGAATATGATCATTTATCACTGGCATTTTTGATTGATGTTTAAAATTGACAGGCGTACCAACTGTACTGGTTTTCTCACACCGTGATATACAAATGTAGGTTTGGTTAATAGGTGTTTTTTGCCATCGAAAACCATTTGAGGAGCAAAGTTAGGTTAGGTTTTGTTTGGTGAGCCATGATAATGCTAAACTTTGCTTAAATACTGATTTATGGAGAAGCAAAAGAATAGCCTAAGTCTTGTTTGGAAATGTGACTTCATCTGATGTTTGGTAGGCCTGTTTGTATGGGCATTCTGACCAATACGCACTAATTCTTTCAATTTAATTGAAAGGTTTTGATTTTAATGAAATTGGAAAATATTCTTGGTTAAACATTTTTACCAAGCTAGTTTGAGTTTATTTGAAGTTCTACAACAAAGTTTATTTAACATCATTTGTTTGTATGGAGATTTCTACTAGTATGCACTATGTATTTTTCAATTTAATTGAAAATATTTGATTTTAATGAAAAAACATATTTTTTTTCAACTTAAAAATTTTTCTTGGTTAAGCCTTTTTACCAAGTTATGTTTTGAGTTTATTTGAAGTTCTACAACAAAATTTATTCAACATAATTTGTTTGTATGGAGATTTCTACCTATATGCACTAATTATTTTTCAATTTAATTGAAAGTTTTTTATTTTAGTGAAAACAAATTTTGCTCAACTTGGAAAATATTCTTGGTTAAACCTTTTTACCAAGTTATGTTTTGAGTTTATTTGAAGTTCTACAACAAAAATTATCTAACATCATTTGTTTGTATAGACATTTCTATCAATATGCACCATTTTTTTTAATTAATTGATTTTTTTGTTGAAAACATATTTTTATTCAACTCTGAAAATATTCTTGGTTAAACCTTTTTACCAAGCTAGTTTTTGAGTTTATTTGAAGTTCTACAACAAATTTTATTTAACATCATTTGTTTGTATGGAGATTTCTACCAATATGCACTAATTAT
>JARUHE010232627.1:0-13217 GCA_031471125.1 Archaeomysis grebnitzkii | reverse complement strand
CATATATATGCATATATATCTATATATATGTGTGTGTACATATATATATATTTAAAAACTTTCAACAGTCGATTCACCGCGTGTGAATTGAGGGCGGAGTCATCACCCAATTACATTATGATAACCTCACGTCATAAACACGCATCCGTGACAGTCAAAAAAAACAAACAAACATAGGATCAAAAAATATTTAATCATGTGAGAGATTGAGAATGTTTGCACGCGAGATATTTAAGTGTAAATAACATCTTTAGTTAAGTGTAAATTACATCTTTATTTAAGTGTAATATGTAAGTGTAATATTTAAGTGTAAAAAACATCTTTATTGTGTTAAATTAACTTAATCATTATTTTGTGGTTGTTATGTATGCTGATGATGTTATCAAACTTAATCCTCTTTCCTAATCGTGTTCAATATAAACTACGCCTTCAAAATCTTGTTAAATATGAACCACGCTTTCTCGATAATATAGTTCAATGAGATCTATATTCGATTAGATGTCATTGGCTCAGGTTTAGTCTAAATCTTAGAGACTAATTCGTCTGCAGGTCCAGAGTGACGTGTCTATGACTACTTTAAAAGTGAACATTTTGTTTTTATTCATTAAAAACATTTCTTCATCTTGAAAACCATTCTATACAATAGCGTTACTGGTAGCTAACCCCACTTTTTTAATGGTATAATAGGCCTCGCCCTTATAAGGATGTTACCTATAAACCTCGCTTTTCAACGATGTAAAAAGGATATGCACTGCTTCTGCCATGAAGAGAAAGATAAGCTCCACCTCTGTCATGACGAGATGAATATGCCTAGTCTGTGCTACCACGAGAAAAATATTCCATGGCGTTATAAGCCCCGCCTCTGCCATGACAAAAAGACAATCCCTACCTCTGCCATGACAAGAAGGATAAGCTTTACCTTTGCCATGGCAAAAAAGATTATCCCCAGAAAAGTAAGTCCTGTCTTGGCCGTGGTGAAAAGGATGTCAATTGCTAGCCATATCAATTATATTTTGAAAATAATCTTTGTTTTTCTAAAACGGATGTTGAGGCTACTGGACGGAAGATGAAAATACGCGGTAGTTCATGTTTTTAACTAATACGTTTTAAAATTGATGATACTGTACAAATGAAAATATTTTATTTATAATCGATGTTTCTTTTTAAGTCGATTGGTTAAATAAAATAAAAAGCTCAACTGGAATTGTGAACTGTGTTAAATAAAATAGTTTAAAACGAAAATTTATTTCAGTTTAACATTTAAATGAAGTGAATTAAAGTCAAATGCCTTTCTGCTTCTAATAGTTTCAAAATGGAAACGTCATTAAAACGTATTTTTTTTGAAAAAATTGAAATAAAAGTCCGCTGTTTATGTAAATAAACTCAAATGAAAGTTTACCATTAATTTTTCTTTAAAAAATCAGTCTAAAGATTAATTTATGAAAGTATTAATTGAATTTAGTAATCCTGTTAAAATAAAACAAAATATTTAAAAGTTTATAGTTGAACTATTAAGAAGCTGATGGCAACTGAAAAGTCACCACAATTGATTTATTTGATTTTTTCTTTATTATTTTCTTTATAAATAGTTTATAACCCATGTATATATACACTTAATTTGTTCATTTACAATCTATATAAGTATTTAAAAAAATTATCGCCTTAAGATACGAAACATTCAATGTTTACCTTCGTATTCCATGACGTCATATCGAAACTACCTCGGAACATTGTTTGTAAAATTTTGCTTTTTTGATGAAACAGTTCCAAAACTGTTTTGAAACAGTTTGCGATCTGTTAGAGTCGAAACACCTATGACGTCATAATTTTTAAAATTTTATGAACTGTTTGCAAACTATTAGAATCGGCAAAATTCATTACATTTCAAGTAGTCATTCTCTTGAAATCAACAACGAAACAGTTACTGTATATAACAAAGTTTTGGTTATGGTTACCTTAACAAAATAGAGTCGAAATATTCTGAAGAAAACATTATTCCAAAAAATATAAAGTTTTCTTAAGAAGGCATAGCTCTTCATTTCATTCCAAGTAAACATCCTTTTAAAATTAAAACTAAAAAACTATACTCTACATTTTCATTTTGGTCAGCCCTCAAAAACTTATTTCTAGCAAAAGTTAGTATTTCAAAAAATATAAATTTGTAAGGAAAGGTTGTTTAGAATGTATAGTTTTAAGTAAACATTTATGTGAAACAAAAAATAAAATATATAGCCTATCAAAAAAGAAATTATTATTTAAAAAAGTATACTTTTTGGAATTAAAACCTTAATGAGAAATAATTAAACTAAAGTATTTACATTTTATTCTAAGCAAACATCGACGACGACAACAATAACAAAAACGACAGAGATCCAAATTATACGAGCATGTACAATTTTGCTTCCTTCACATGTTTGATAAAAACATGGTTGGGACAACGACAACAACGAGACGAGCAGAAGCAGAAATCTTAAATATATATAAAATTTTCACTACAGTTTGTTTACAACCTCAATGGTAAAACTGCGTTGAATTTTTTCAAGCATTTCTCATTGTGTTTACTTTTCTGTTATGTCTATATTCAGGCACTAGATTGACCAACGGCTTAGGGTTCAACCAACTTTTTGAAATTCTATTTAATTATTATCTTTTTTACAATTAATTATTTTGTTAATTATTAAATCGTAATATAATTATTGATTATTATTATAGTTATTAGCTTGTATTGTAATTATTGATTATTATTGTTATTATTATTAATGATTTTTATTATAATTATTAACTAGTACAGTAGTTTAATTATTGATTATTACTATAATTTATAATTAATAATTACTATTATAATTATTATTTACGATTATAATTATTAGTTAGTATAATAATTATTATGTATTATGATAATTATAATATTTATTAATTATTATCATAATTATAAACTAACATTAGAAGTGTTAATTGTTAATTGTTATCATATTAACAGTTATAATTAAATTATAATTGTCAATTATTAATTAGTATTGGTGATTGTAGCTATTATAATGATTATTGTTATCGAGCATGAGAGCAAAGTGAATTAAAGTTCTATAAATAGTTTGAAATTCTATCGTTGTCGTTGTCGTTGTCGTTGTTGTTGTTGTTGTCGTTGTTGTTGTTGTTGTTGTTGTCGTTGTCGTTGTCGTTGTCGTTGTTGTTGTTGTTGTCGTTGTTGTTGTTGTTGTCATTGTTGTTGTTATTGTCGTTGCTGTCCGAACCAAACTTTTCTTATTGACGTAAATAGACTTCATAGCACTAAGCAACACCGGGTACTCACATAGTACACAATATTTTGTCGCATCCTATGATTAATTTATTACATTATATTATATGCTGTATTATCATTATCATTATTATTATTGTCATTATAAGTATATTAATATTATCATCCCAACTACTTACTGTCATTTTTATTATTATTATTATTATTATTATTATTATTATTATTACTAATATTATTATTGTTATTATTATTATTATTATTATTATTATTATTATTATTATTATTATTATTATTATTATTATTATTATTATTATTATTATAAATTATTATTATTATGATTATTATTATTATTGTTATTATTATTATTGTGGTTAGATTTATCCTTCAGATCCTTGGGTTGGATAATTATTAGATTTATTTTCTCAAATATTTTTACAATTACTTTATACACAATCATAAAACAGTTGATCATTCGGATCGACAATAGCACAAGTGAGGTAAGTTGTATGTTATTTGAATGTGGGTTACCTCACTTGTGTTATTGTCGGCTCCATTTATTTGTTTAGTTTGTTGATCATTAAAATTAAGAAGATGGTTGACAATGTTACATAATTGAAAGTGAAAATGTTAATGAACAGATATAATATATTTCTTCAAGCTTATTATATAAATTTATAACAGAGGAATTGCGTAAAGGTTTTAATATTAAATTTGAGTTTAAATAATAAATACAAAACTCAAAAATGATTTCATTATTATCTAAATAACACAATAAATAATTCTTGAAAGTTATGAGCTTTTGAAGGCAAATTATCAACACACTAAATTACATTTTATTATAACAAACGACTATAATTACGTCACTCATGTAATTACGTCACACTGGTTGATCTAAAAAATGAGAAAATAAGTTTAGTTGGTTTTCATAATTTAAGCCAGACTGTTATCACCTCATCAATTTAAGAATGGCTTCCGTATCGTAGTTGTTCAAGGTTTGACAATTTATGAACCAATCTTAGTTGTCCAAGGTTTGCCAATTTAAGAACCAATCTTAGTTGACCAAGGTTTGCCAATTTAAGAACCAATCTTAGTTGTCCAAGGTTTGCTAATTTAAGAATCAATTTTTGTTTTCTATGGTTTGCCAATTTATGAATAAATCCTAGTTGTCCAAGGTTTGCCAATTTATGAACCAATCTTAGTTGTCCAAGGTTTGCCAATTTAAGAACCAATCTTAGTTGTCCATGGTTTGCCAATTTAAGAACTAATCTTAGTTGTCCAAGGTTTGCCAATTTAAGAATCAATTTTTATTTTCTATGGTTTGCCAATTTATGAATAAATCTTAGTTGTCCAAGGTTTGTCAATTTATGAATAAATCTTAGTTTTCCAAAGTTTGCCAATTTATGAATACATCTTAGTTGTCCAAGGTTTGTCAATTTATGAATATATCTTAGTTGTCCAAGGTTTACCAATTTATGAATATATCTTAGTTGTCCAAGATTTGCCATTTTATGAATACATCTTAGATGTCCAAGGTTTGTCAATTTATGAATAGATCTTAGTTGTCCAAAGTTTGCCAATTTATGAATAAATCTTAATTTTCCAAAGTTTGCCAATTTATGAATACATCTTAGTTGTCCAAGGTTTGTCAATTTAAGAATAAATCTTAGTTGTCCAAGGTTTGCCAATTTATGAATACATCTTAGTTGTCCAAGACTTGCCAATTCATGAATAAATATTAGTTGTCCAAGGTTTGCCAATTTAAGAATACATCTTAGTTGTCCAAGGTTTGCCAATTTATGAATATATCTTAGTTGTCCAAGGTTTGCCAATATATGAATACATCTTAGTTATCCAAGGTTTGCCAATTTATGAATACATCTTAGTTGTCCAAGGTTTGCCAATTTATGAATAAATCTTAGTTGTCCAAGGTTTGCCAATTTATGAATACATCTTAGTTGTCCAAGGTTTGCCAATTTATGCACAAATCTTAGTTGTCTAAGGTTTGCCAATTTATGAATAAATCTTAGTTGTCCAAGGTTTGCCAATTTATGAGTACATCTTAGTTGTCCAAGATTTGCCAATTTATGAATACGTCTTAGTTGTCCAAGGTTTTCCAATTTATGAATAAATCTTAGTTGTCCAAGGTTTGCCAATTTATGAATAAATCTTAGTTGTCTAAGGTTTGCCAATTTATGAATAAATCTTAGTTGTCCAAGGTTTGCCAATTTAAGAACCAATCTTAGTTGTCCGAGGTTTGCCAATTTATGAATACATCTTAGTTGTCCAAGGTTTGCTAATTTATGAATAAATCTTAGTTGTCCAAGGTTTGCCATTTTATGAATACATCTTAGTTGTCCAAGGTTTGCCAATTTGTGAATAAATCTTAGTTGTCCAAGGTTTGCCAATTTAAGATTAAATCTTAATTGTTTAAGGATTGCCAATTTATAAAGCAATCTTAACTGTCCAACGTTTGCCAATTTAAGAACAAGTCTTAGTTGCCCAAAGTAAGTCCATTCAAAAATCAATCTTAGATGCCCAAGGTTTGCCAATTAAAAAATCCCGCTTATATGTCCAAGGTTTGCCAATTTAAAAATCAAGCTTAGTTGTCCAAGGTTTTCGAGTTTAAAAATCAATCTTAGTTGTCCAACGTTTGCCAATTTCAAAATAAATTTGAATACAGAAAAAAAAAATTTATTGCGTTAGAACAAATTAACAAATTCTCTTCCTACATTAAATTACTAAATTAAAAGTTGTCATAATTGTTACTCTTCATAAATACTTTTAACAAACTTGAAAATTAGGAACTTTTATGTAGATAAGCAATGATACGTTGAAAACATATATATTTATATATATTCATAAGTAGACAGGTTGAAAACATATATATTTGTATATATTCATAAGTAGATAAACAATGATAGGTTGAAAATATACATATTTATATATATGCATAAGTATATAAGCAATGATAGGTTGAAAACATATATGTTTATATATATTCATATGTAGATAAACAATGATAATTTATATTACAACTTCTTGAAAATATAATCTCTCAAAGCATCAGTTGTTATTCTACCGTAGAATTGAATATGGAGATTACTATAATAACAAAAGCCTTTATTATATTAGTGTATTGAAGATTAAAATTAATGTAACTTCGAAATATCTATTATGATATGATACGATATGATATGATATGATATGATAGTGTATTGCAGATTAAAAGTAATGTAACTTCGGAATATATATTATGATATGATTTATATAATATTAAATTGATAATAAATTCTCAAACCATGAATGGTTCTTCAAACAATGAAGATGAATGTATAATTACGAATGATTACGTTCACGCCAACCAATCCAGTTTTACATTGTTTGTCTTCAGTTGAATTTTGTTAAATTGTTTCAAATTGTTTACTTGTTTTAGTTGGTGTTTGTAAGTTCTACTTTTTGTGCAGATTGATTAAAAGTAAGTTCTGGTTTTTGTACAGATTCATTAATATTAAAAGTAAGTTCTACTGTTTATAAAGATTAATTAAAAGTAAGTTCTGGTTTTTGTACAGATTAATTAAAAGTAAGTTTTACTTTTTATACAAATTAATTAAAAGTAAGTTCTACTTCTTGCGCAGGTTAATTAAAAGTAAGTTCTACTTTCTGTACAGGTTAATTAAAAGTATGTCTACTTTTTGTACAGATTAATTAAAAGTAAGTTCTACTTTGTGTACAGATTAATAACAAATAAGTTCTACTTCTTGTACAGATTAATTAAAAGTAAGTTATATTTCTTGTGCAGGTTAATTAAAAGTAAGATCTACTTTTTGTACAGATTAATTAAAAGTAAGTTCTACTTTTTGTACAGATTAATTAAAAGTAAGCTCTACTTTTTGTACAGATTAATTAAAAGTAAGTCCTACTTTCTGTACAGATTAATTAAAAGTAAGTTCTACTTTTGTACAGATTAATTAATTTTTTTTGGTAATTACCATTTTAAAGAGGTTAATATTAAGATTAAAATAAAAATATCAACCTCGTTGAAGTATTATTTACAAAAAAGGTTGAGTTCTAGAAAGCACTTTATACAATTAATTAAAGATGATTTCAATGTATTTAATTCAATTTGAATAAAATATATATCGAAACATATATTTAATTGTATGAGTCTCTTCACCTGAATACATTTGATTAATTTATTAATTTAACAATAGATAATATTTCAAGAACTTTTTGTACACTAATAATGATATTTAATATAATCGTTTGCTTAATGACTAAATGTTTAAATGTTAAATTTTATTTTATACAAAAGATCGATACTCATCAAAGCGTGTCACAGTAAATAAATGTAACTCTACTTCTTTAATTTGTCGTATTTTTCCATTGAACTATTTAAGGTCAAACAATTATTTTCCAAGACATCTAATTATAATAAAAACTATTCAGATTAATTTTGCAGACAAAAACATACAAAAAAGTATAAATATAAAAAATATAAAAAAACAACTAAACAAAACATCACAAAACTGATAAAAATATCATAAAATAGAGAAAGCAATTCAATCTCGCGTTTTTGGTACAAGTTATTGATGATTGATAATTCTTGGTTCCATTTTAAGTAAACATTCCTTTAAAATAAAAATAAAAGTTAAAAACAATTCTTCGATTTTGGTTAACAATCAAAAAAATTGTTGAACAAATCTCAGAAAACATAAGTTTTCGTTAAAATTCTTCTTATTAAGGGTTGCGTTTTTGTGAATTAATAGTTCTTCATTTTATTTTAGTAAATATTGTTTTAAAATAAAATATAAATAAATAAATAAATAATAAATAAACAAATAATAATAAAATAAATAAATAATAGTTCTTCATTATATTTTAGTAAATATTGTTTTAAAATAAAATATAAATATTAATAAAATTTTGATTTTGGTTAACCTATCATTATTATTATTGTTTCCAAAAATGTAAATCTGCGTAAAAAATTTCTTAGTGAAAGTTGTTGAAAATGCTTAGTTCTTCATTTGATTATCAGTAAGCATTCATGTAAAAATAAGCACCAGAAGTTTAATATTCCAAAGTTATCAAGAAGTACCTAAAAAATATTTATTTAAAAAGTATTTTACAAATAAAAAGTATTTCAAATGAAAAGTCTTTATCTTACTCTAAACAAACATTGTTCTAAAATTAATAACAAAAACTTGGTTTGGACAACGACAATTACAGAAATTTAGAGCTTTCACTTCACTTCGTTCACACGTTCGATAAGAACTACCAAAATCAATATATTTGAAAAAAATCAAAAAAATATTTTGAAGCAAAAATGTGTAAAAATATATCATAAAACTGATAGGTATCAACAGGTACAATAAAGCTAAAAAGTATCAAAAAATGTTATAACACTAAAATGTATCAACAACCACCATAAAACTGATAAGTATCAACAGGTACCATAAAGCTAAAAACTACCAAACAACCTCCATAAAACTGATAAGTATCAACAGGTACCATAAAACTAAAAAGTATCAAACAAATACAATAAAACTGAAAAGTATCAACAGACACCATAAAGCTAATGAGTATAAACAAGTACCATATAACTAATAAGAACCAATCCATACCATGAACACCAAAAGTATCAACAAATGCCATATAACTAATATGTATAAACAAATACCATGAACATAAAAAGTAGCAAAAATTACCATACAACTAGAAAGTAATGACAAACACCATCTAATTAAGTATCATCCACAGACAGATACCATAATACTACAAAATATCAACAAATAACATAAAATAAAAGTATCAAAAAATCCCATAAAACTAAAAAGTACAAACAAATACCATAAAATAAAAACATAAAAAAATACCATAAAAATAAAAAGTATCAACAAGTACAATAAAACTAAAAAGTATTAATAAATAAAGGTATCAACAAATACCATGAAAATAAAAGTATCAACAAATAACATAAAAATAAAAAGTAGCAACAAATACCATAATAGTACAAAGTATCAACAAATACCATAAAACTAAAAAGTATTAACAAATACCATAATACTAAAAAGTATCAAAAAATACCATAAAACTAAAAAGTATTAACAAATACCATAATACTAAAAAGTATCAACAAGTACCATAAAACTAAAAAGTATCAACAAGTACCATAAAACTAAAAAGTATTAATAAATACCATAAAAATAAAAAGTATCAACAAATACCATGTAACTAATAGGTATTAAAAAATACCATAATACGAAAATGTATCAACAAATACCATAAAACTAAAAAGTATCAACAAATACCATGAAAATAAAAGTATTAACAAATACCATAAAACTAAAAAGTATCAACAAATACCATAATAGTACAAAGTATCAACAAATACCATAAAACGAAAATGTATCAACAAATACCATAAAACTAAAAAGTATCAACAAATACCATAATAGTACAAAGTATCAACAAATACCATAAAACTAAAAAGTATTAACAAATACCATGAAACTAAAAAGTATCAACAAGTACCATAAAACTAAAAAGTATTAATAAATACCATAAAAAAGTATCAACAAATACCATGTAACTAGTAGGTATCAAAAAATACCATAAAACGAAAAGGTATCAACAAATACCATAAAACTAAAAAGTATCAACAAATACCATGTAACTAATAGGTATCAACAAATACCATGAAAATAAAAGTATCAACAAATAACATAAAAATAAAAAGTAGCAACAAATACCATAAAATGAAAAGTATCAACAAATACCATAAAACTAAAAAATATCAACAAATACCATAAAATGAAAAGTATCAACAAATACCATAAAACTAAAAAGTATAGTTTTAGTAAAACTATAAAGTGAAGAAGACATCTAAACTAGCTTAGATGGACTAACTATGGAGAAGCCTCACTAATAATTAGTTCTAGTTCATTACAACCTAGTTAACCTTATCTTATTAGTTATTTCCAACTAATAACTAGCTTGAAGTCAGTTTATAATTGCGAACAAACTAATTTAAAATACACGTCACACGAGCTTATTAACTAGCCTGTGTTTGGTTCACACAGGCATTGAATCAAGGTACTAATGTATTTTGAACATCTTATACCATTCAGCTTTATGACCTTAAAAAATTAAAGTTATCAATTTTTTTTATAGTTTTGGAGTAGCAATACTTTGTTATTGTTCTAATCAGTGTTACTTACACCTGATCAATCCTGTATATATTTGTTAGGTATTAAAATGCATTAAAATATATTCTTAGGCTGTACTAACTTTATTATCGTGTTATACTCGCAAGGACCCGAGTCTGCCTCATGCAAAGCTTACCCCGGCTTAGAGAAATCACCATACATTGGCTTATAATTTTTAAGGTACATATCACTTGCTATAGGTAAGGTTGGTATGTGAGTCAGGACTTAAATTGGCTAAGTTATTTTTAACCTGCTATGTAAAAGTCACTAATATTATATAGTATTATTATTACAAGCATTTAGAGAAACGCTAAATAATGCAATTTTTTTCAAGTCTTTATTTTGTTTTAATACATTGTTGGGAAATGTAAGCACATTTTTAAGCAAAATATTTTTACATATTCTTCCCATTTGTAAATGAAAAGTAAACCAACCAACCAATCATTACGAAAGATAAATAAACCATTACGCTAACGGTAGAAAATTTATTGTTTAGTTATTTTAATATTTTCTATTTTAAACGAGGCAAAAATAATTAGTTGGCCAATAACAAAGTTCGTTTTTGACCAATTCTTCAACTTTATTAGTTTGGGTTCAAAGTGGACGTAATTATTTTGTATGACTTTCTAATGCGTTTTAGTTAATGCCGGAAGTGAACCAAAATTTATTGCATTGTTATTATTTGTATAATGAAGCGAAGATTAAGGAATTTTTTAGTTCCTTTGGATTACTTAACTTGCACAATCTTGCTTGTAAATCTTAAACTTGTAAACTTGTGAAGTTGTGAGCTTGTGAGCTTGTAAACTTGTAAATCCTATACAATCCAACTTGTAAATCTTAAACTGATATACTCATAAATGCAGAGAACACTATACAATTTTTGTGTTATAATTCAACAATTTATTTCAGTTTCCGTTAATAAATACTAAAAAAATTAAAGCCTAAAAATTTTCAGAATTAAAATTTTGAAATGTCTCTCGTGAACTCATTTTACTATTAGTACCTAAATACATCATTATTTGTAGTGGCAATAACCTTTATTGAATGTTAATCTGTTGCATTACTTGAGAAAACATTTTTAACAGAAAAATGACAGCAACTATTTTTCAACAAACATACATCTATATATATATCCGTTACTATCTAAAGTCATAACCATAGTTGTGTTTTGAAGGCCAAAAAGTTATGAAAAACTCTTTTTCAACACAAAGAAACAAAAATGTAAACATTTAGATAACTAGTATTTTATAATGATAAATATGCGTTATAGTTAAACAGGTTAATGAAAACAATCTCACATTTTTCAGTTGTTGATTTGTTTAATGTTTTGCCATACACCAATTAATAAAAACAAAATAAAAATTATAAATATATAATTTTAATGGTTCTTAAAAACAATACAGGTTAGGAAACATATTTAAAATGTCTGCTACTAAAATTGAATTGTCTTTTATACATTTGAGATTGCTGAACCAGCAATATTGTTTTTTTCAAAATATTATGTTTGTTTCATTGAAGTTTACTATTTTGTTGTATGAAAATTGATAGTTTTGTCGGAAATAAAAATTTTGTCTTTAAGTATTGATTATTTTTTATTTTAATTTTAATAAAATGAAGGACTATTTGAATGTTATTTTGAACCCTCTGCGCATATTTTGATTTGCCTGAACCAACTGCAAAAAATAAAGTTTAGATTTTCCACCAGTCAAAAAGTATCCTCTTGTCTGTTTTATTTTCGTAGTATCTATGCCTCACATTATCATTTAATCGAACAATTTATAGTAAACATGTGAAAATTTTGAAGAAATATCGATGAACTAAATAATAAACTGAAATATAAAATGTAGGAGTTAAAGATTGATTGATGTGACTATCAATGTACAATCATCTTAAAATATTTTGTAATATCTTAAAAAATCTTGTGAGGTCCAAGACTACATTGTGAGATATTATCAACACATCACTGATGACGTCATAGTTAATAAAAATGTTCGGTCATTACGGCCTCCTAGTGACCACAGTCATTGTATGCAATTTTTTTTCAGTTTCTTTGTTTTTTATTTCAACTTTTTTTTAAATGTTTGTAGTTGAAAAAGCTTCATTAATTATCTATATTTATGTATAATTATCGATAACCTTACTACAACTTAACAAAAAAACTAATTAAGTAATAAACCTAAACGATCATTGAATGTCCAAGTAATTTCAAAATTAAAAAACACAATATAATAATATGTCAATAATGATATGTATATACAGATAATAATAATTAAAAATGACAATGATAATAATAATTAAAAAATGATAATGATAATAATAATTAAAAAAAGATAATGATAACAATATTTAAAAAAGATAATGATAATAATAATTAAAAATGACAATGATAATAATAATTAAAAATGACAATGATAATAATAATTATTAAATAAGAATACCTGGTAATGACAAGAATGATAAAATATTAATAAATAATAATTAACTATAGTACTTAAGAATTATTGTCATATGTATTCTTATTTTCATAATTATTACTGCATGTATATGGTTATGGATATTGTTATTATTAGCGTTGTCATTATAGTTATTACTGTTATTATTCTTTTGTATAGTTAAGTTTTTTTGAGAACAAAAATAGTTAATTATTTTATTAATTTGCGGGCAATAATGTGAAGGAAATTTTTTATCCTGCTGTCCTCAGCCGTCCAGGGTTTGCTCTTCAAACCACATGAACACTGGAGCCTTATCCAACCGTA
>JARUHE010232516.1:0-13218 GCA_031471125.1 Archaeomysis grebnitzkii | reverse complement strand
CACAGACAGCTGGGATCATAAAACAAATACACACATACTATGGAACACCATAGCAGGCCTCACTAACAAAAACAAACACCCAAACACACAATTACTTTTACCAACCACACCGCCCTCATGATATGATTCCAAACATCTGCAAGACAGCTAAAACAATACCCATATGCAAACCCAACAAAGACCTATCAATAGGAAAATTGTACAGACCAATTTCATTACTCTCACCAATAGCCAAAACACCTGAAAAAATAATTCTCCCACACATCACATCCAAAAAATCTCCCCCTCACCAACACAGCTTCAGACAACAGCTCTACACTAAATCAACAACATAATAACTACAGGATTTAATCAGAAACACCCACCAACACGCACCATTGGAATAGCACTTGACATATCAAAAGCATTTGACACAGTCCACTTACACAAACTAATAAATAAACTCCACAACACTAACATCCCAACACAATAATAAAATTCACTCCAAACTACATTAAAGGCAAAAACAATATACACAACTGAACAATCTAAATTCAACATTCCGCAACATCAAAACAAGCGTACTCCAGGGAGGGGTACTATCTCCCACACTGTTCAACATATACAAGGCAGATCTCCCAGATCCCAAACCAACCCAATAATAGTAAAAAGACAAGCACTTCTCTACTTACAACAAATACACCACTGGACCGAACAAAACGACAACCACACTATTAACACCCGATCAGCTGAACACAACTCTTCAACTTCACATAAACAATACCCTGCTCCCAAGGAGATAAAAATCCTTGCCTTTACATTCGACCCCAAATACACATTTTCCAAACACATAAAGGACACCAAAACATAAACCAAATCATCAATAAACATGCTAAAGGCCCTCACTACCACAAACTGGGGGAAAACCAAGGAAACCATTCTCACTACATATAAAACTAGTTATGCCTAAACCGCTATGCGACTTAAATGTCGAGCGATTATTTATTTTTATAATAGGGTATACAATTGTAAAATTTTAAAAACATAATGAGCAATAACAAAATTTTTTTTATTTTTTTAGATTCTATTATATTGTATTTATACTAGGGGTGTACTGAAGCTTCGGCTTTGGCATGCCGAAGCTTCGGCACTTTAGACTCGGCTTCGGCCGAATCCAGGGGCAGTTTTTGCCGAAGCTTTAGCTTTGGCTTCGGCAGTCTATTTTAAACTCCGCTTTAAATACTGCTGTGGTATTTTTAAATATTTCTATTTTTTTCTGATTCTTAAATATTATTTATAACTTGATTGTTATATATGTATTATCTTTTGCATTAATAATGGTATGTGTTATATCAAGATTGTAATGTTCTCAAACATAATACAATGAAATAAAGAATTACAATAAAATTACAACTTTTATAATTTAAAAAATCCATATTGAAACAAATAGTATTTCATATAGAAGATGCCTGGAGGAACATATACTTGTATACAGTAATATATTATGCTCAACTGTGGTTAAACTGTAATACAGTCTATTACTACTGATTGTTGGGGTGATGGTGGATATTTTCAATCAAATAAATTTCGCTCAAGTTTAAAACTAATCCATTTTTTGTATTTTGTTTTACATTTTTTTGTAAAATTATTATTTAAAGACATTAATAGTTTTTTCTTTGGCTAGACATATTTTTATTAAATTTTTAATTCACAATTTTTTTATTGTCGTGGGGATTTTTTTAAATTGTAAAATCATTATAGGCATAACTAGTATTTTAGTTATTTTTATTTCCCATTACAGTATAGATAAACCAAACGATCTATTTTAGGTGAAGCAAAAACATGTCGAGACATGGAGGGAAGCGCATCCGCATGGATGAGCCTCCACCCGAATTTGATGCTCCGCCTATGACGCCAATGACACCCATGACACCTGCATCTGAGTTGACGGAACCATACACACCTCATGCCCCATTTACACCCAGCAATGAAACACCTCTTTACCAGTGAGTGCTTTTCCAGTTTTGCCTCTAATGCACTCTGAATTTTTACCTAATCCATCTTTCACTATATATCTCTTTCATCTCTCACTATATATCTCTCCTATCTTTTTTCTCTCACTTTCTATCTCTTCCTTCTCTCACTTTCTAGCTGAAAGTGCTGAATACCCTCTGGGTGCAGTGCTGGGCATTTGGCCTGGTTATTAGGGTATCCATTCCTATGGATACCCTATTACAATTGACATGTGTAGGTCAGTCTGTCGGCATATCGCGTTCACAAATTAGGTGAAGGTAAATATTTTTATTGAACAAGGTTTATAGATAATGAACTTAATAATAACTTTGCTTAAATAAAATAAATTCTATATATATTTTCTTCAAAAGATAACGTTATATAGCTCAAATTAACTTCGCTGTTTTTATACGAGGTGAAGACAAATGTTAACATTTTTTATTTTACATTTTTTTTATAAGTTCAATTAATCTGTAATCTATGTTTTTGTCTTTTACTGAAACCATTTGTTATCTTAGGTTAATGTTTGATGAATTCCCTATTATATCCAAATTTTTATATCTTCCTTTCAATTTTTCTATCTTCATACTCTCTTTATTTTATAACCTTTTACCTATCTCTTTATTCACTCATTTTTGTCGAGCGTGTGAAGCGAAGCTCTACATAGGCATAGCAATTCCGATGTCGTCGTCGGCATTTTACAATGACTTGAATGCTTATATATCATTATTTCTTTTCATATAGGCTTGGTTATTGGTTTTAATATATCACTAGGTATTTTTATTTGATTTTATCACTTTTTATATACATTTTTTCACCAAATTAACTAAGAAATTTTTTTTAAGAATTTTTTTTTTCATTTATGCATCAATGGATTGGAAATGAAGTACACATAAATAGTCTCTATAGTGAATTTTTGATAAAATGATGTTTTCTCACTTTGTAACACCATTTTTGATTGACATTTGTGTGGATAAATTTTTTAAAGTTACTGAATGAATTATCGCGAGACATTTGAACCGTCCGGGTTGTGAATTACTAGTTATTTCTTCTCATGTCTTCTCTTTCTTCTCTCATGTCTTACCTCTTTATTCTATAGCTGTTAATTTCTTTCATCTCTCAATTTTTATCTCATCTTCTCTTACTTAGCCTGCTGGTAATATGGAAGAAATATCCTTTCTCTTATGTATTCTTTTTCTTTTTCTGTTCTACAAGGATGGAACATAGGTTAGAAGCATAGATGCACAACTCAATGCTTTAATTTGGACCCATATAAGCAATCTAAACTCTAAAGCAGTCTTTCAAAGTATCTCTTTTAGAAGCTAATGTAAATCATCTGCATTTGTAAGCCTATAAATCCATAACAAAACAATATTTTGCAATGAAATATATTCAATATTGTAAATCAAACATTGATATGAGATTATATATGTTTATACAATAAACAACTTTTATAATATGAGTATTAAATGATTTAATACGAAAAATTAGTCCCAATAAAGAAGAAAATTGTTGAAATCACCTAGATAAATATTATGGGTTTAATTATATTAAAGTATCTGAATCTTTTTGGTTGAGATATCTTGCATCTTTTGGTCCATAACTCGTCACTGAAAATTCTTGAGTTAAGTATCAACGCTTATTTAATCTAAGGTGATACTAACATTAACTTGGTTTGGAAAATGACATTGACATTCATTTCACTCCTTCAATTTAAGAATTTTTTATGTTGATAACTTGATAAATTTTTATTGTAGAAAGTGGAAGTTTTATAAGCCTTAGTCAAATATTTTTAAAAATCTTTTTAAATGCATATCATGAAATGACTGAAGGTTATAAAAGTTGATCCAATGAAACCATTTATTTACATATTTACAATTTCATTAGACACTAAAACTATAAAGTTGAATAATATTCCTTCCTCACAACCATAGATTGATTGATGTCCTTTATTGTAGGACAACCTGTTGAAAAAAATATTTACATTTATTATACTGAATTAGAATATTATATTTAAAACCAATATTAAGTATATCTTATCCATTTTATTGTGACAGCAGTTACTATTCTGTAATTATTGTTGGGTATATCACATTTAACTAAATATTAAAAATGTTTTTGGTACATAGATGGTGTATAAGAATATAAATTTCCAACAAATTATTTTGTGAAGTTCATGGTTTCTGATTTTGGAACTTGAAATAATTGTTACATTTCATGTAAATGAAATATTTTAACTTTTTGTTTATGGGTCAAATCAATTAAAACTGGGTGCATTTATCCTTTAAAACAATATAAACAATTTCTTTTTTAAAATTGATATTTTTTGAGCATGGGTTCTTTTATGAGACTTATAATAATTCTTTATCAAATTTAATTTTCAACCAATATTCTCATCAGTGTAGCTACTAAATAATTTGACACACCACTCTATGGTCTAGGTATAACTAGTATTTGTTATCTGTTTTAACTTTCCTGTCCATTCTATCTTTCTTGCCTATTTTATCTATCTTATCTATCTTATCTTATCTATTTTTATCAACATTTCATTTTTTTTCTCTTTGTTTTACCTTTCCAGTCTGTTTTATGTTTCTTGTTTGTTTTATCTTTTCTGACCCTTGTATCTTCTTGTCCTTTTATCTTTTTGCTCTTTTATCTTGTCTATTTTTATCAACATTTCATTTTTTTTTGGTTTTACTTTTCCAGTCTGTTTTATCTTTCTTGTATATTTTACCTTTCTCTTCTGTCTATTTTAATTTCTTGTTTGTTTGATTTTTCCTGTCCATTCTATCTTTTTTGTCTGTTTTATCTTTTTTGTCTGTTTTATCTTTATTATCTGTTTCATCTTTAATGTCTGTTTTATCTTTATTATCTATTTCATTGTTTCTTTGTTTTACCTTTCCAGTTTGTATTATCTTTATTGCCCTTTTATCTTTCTTGTATGTTTTATCTTTCTTGTTTGTTTAATTTTTTCTGACCCTTGTATATTCTTGTTCTTTTATCTTTTTGTATGTTTTTTTCTTTTTATCTTATTTATCCTTTTTGTCTGTTTTATCTTTTTTATCTTTTATGTCTGATTGATCTTTCCTGTCCAGTCTATCTTTCTTGTCTGTTTTTCTTGTCTGGTTTGTCTTGTCTATTTTATCAACATTTAATATATTTTTTTTGTGTATATTTCCAGTCTGTTTTATCTTTTTTGTATGTTTTACCTTTCTGTCCCATTCGTTTTATCTTGTCCTTTTATCTTTTTTGTATGTTGTATCTTTTTTATATGTTCTATCTTTTTTTGTTCTTTTATCTTGTCTTTTTATCTTTCTTGACTGTTCTACCATTCCTGACTGTTTTTCCTTTCCTGACCATTTATCTTGTCTGTTTAATCTTTCTTATCCATTTTGTTATCTTTATCTGTCTCCCCTTTAATCTATTTTGTATATTTTTTAAGTTTATTCTCATTTGTCTCCCTATATCCAATCTACCTTTCTGTGCAATATAAAACAAAATATAGCTTTTGACCTGGTCTTGTTAAATTGTGAAATTTAAAATTTCAAACTTATGAAAGAACTAAATTATATCATAGTTTAATAAAGTCTATGAAGTGAAAACAACGAAATGTAACACCTGTCAATGCCATCGTAGATTCAAGTTCTTCTTTCAATATATTCAAGATGTTGTAGGCCCCTTCCTCACCTGCACATGTCAATCCCCATAACAATGGCCTGCCCAGGAATACCTAAAAAGTTTTTGTTTTTGTTTATTTTCATTTTTATTTCATTAATCTTGAACTCTTTAACCCTTTCACTCTAACTTTCAGTATTTGAAAGCAAATTCTTGGAATACACATCCCATTAGGAGTGAAAGGATTAAACCACAAAAATTATATTGTAATGACTAAAATTCATTAAAGTTCATGTTTTGAAAGTTAGTCTACATGTATGTGACAAATCTTTCCCTTCAAAAAACATAAATATTGAAAGTTCAAATAAAAATTGTTTTTATGGAATATTTTAAGATAAAAACCATTTTTGCTCCAAGTGCCAAAGCCTTGAAAATATCGCTTCCTTGTGTGAACCCTCCATCAACGTAAACTTCACATCTGCCTCGCACCTGTTCTATCACTTCATTCAAAGCTTCAATCTGTTGAGAAGATATTTCTACATTAGTATTCTAATATGGTTTCACTCTAGTAACAATCGTCAAAAAAGAAATAATAAATGATCGACTGCACAAACATAGTAGTTACATTGCAAATTCAATGCTTTAAAAATACTTGAAATTGAAATAAGTCTGGTAGAAAAAATTCTTACTCCTAGTAGATACATTTCAAGTTAAGTGGTTAACTATTTATAGCAGACTGTTTTGCTGAATAATACCAAACATAAAAACTAAAATAAACATCACTGTAGTTGTTTTGAATATTTCTAATAAAAATGTAATTTAATTTAGATTTCCCCACAAAAGATAGAAAATTTAAATAGTTATGTTTGTGATGTGCTACAGTGGAATTTTTAAGTCGTATTTTAACATGGGTTGAACTTGTGCCATCGAAACTAACCTCGGTGAAAGTATGGCTTTACTATAAAAGTTCTCTCTTCCACAAAGGTACTAAAAGGAAGTTGTCATCAATCGATACTTCATAATTTATTCCAACTTTTGTTGTACTATAGAGGCATAAAAGTTTGTTTTTCATTCATTCCATTTTTAAATTTTGTTGTTGTTAAATACTGGAACCATTTGAATAATTTTATCCCCAGCAGCAGCATTGGGTAACCACCTGTTGATTCATGCTGATCCTGTAGTTTATGTAGATTAATCATTTTATTCAATTTCTAAAACTTTCCTTTCAAGCAAAAATCAGGTATGGCAATAAGAAATTCTTCCTCATCCATCTATAGTAGTATTTTTAAACCGTCCATTTTGCCCAGCGTTAATGATGACCGCATAATTATTGTGTGGTCAAACAATGAAGATTTTGACCCTAATATTACATTTAAATTTGACTGAAAACAATTGCATGCTGCATTTTCTAGCAAAGCCATAAGGCAGTTACTCTTGATTATTAATAATAAAATATCACTACACTACACATTTTTATTTTTGATCAATGATCATTTAATGTGAATATATGTGTTAGGAATAGTATACCTTGGATTTTTTTAAACTTGAATTTATAGAAGTAATTACGTTCTTATGGTGTCTAAGAACTTTTAAATTTTCAAAATTAGAGCAAACATTTTTGTCAATCATGCATAGCATGCGTAGCAATTCCGATGTTGTCGTTGTCAGCGTTAGACAATGATGTGAATGCTTATATATCATCTATACTATTAAAATTTCATATCATATAGGCTTGATTATTGGTTATAATATTTTAATTGGTATTTTGGTTTGATTTTATTACTTTTTATCTACATTTTTTCATTAAATTAAATTTAGAAATTTTTTTAACAGTTTTTTTTTCTTCTTCTTTTGGTTTGATTTATGCATCAATGGATTGGAAATAAAGTGCATAGGAATTATCTCTAAGGTGATTTTTTTATTAAATGATGTTTTCTCACTTTGTAACACCAATTTTGATTGACATTTATGGGGATAGAATTTTTTCTCATTAGTTTTTTTTTCATATTTTGTTTCATATTTTGTTTCTATTTATCCATCAATGGATTGCATAAATAGTCTCTATGGTAACTTTTTGGTTAAATGATGTTTTCTCACTTTGTAACACCTTTTTATTTTTTTAAGTTACTGAATGAATGGTCGCAGCAAGACATTTGAACCGTTCGATTCGTGGATTACTAGTTTTTATATATGCATTGAGAATGACATATCCTAAGTACAAATTTTTCTAAAACTTGAATTTATTAAAGTAACTGTTTTTATATGGACTTGTTGAATTCAGAGCAATGATTTGTAGATGTTACCTCTATAAACCCAAAGGGTTTGGTTATGTAACTTTGTAATAATTTATTTTTGAGCAATGATAATTTTATCTAAAGGAAAAATATATAGATTGGGAATAATTTTTTTCAAAAACTACATTTTCATGATGTTGACTTGTAATTTTTCAAAAGTAGACTAAACATTTTTTTGTTTTGTTTTTAGAGCAATGATCATTTAACATAAATATATAATAAATGTGCATTAGGAATAATATATTTTCAATACATTTTTTACTAGAACTTGCATTTTTTGAAATAACTATGTGTTTGTGGTTCTTTTTTCAAAAGTAAACATTTTTTTATTTTATTTTAGGCATAAATTAAAGATACATTAGGAATAATATATCTTAAATAATGTTTTTATTTATTGAAATAACTACATTTTTGTATTCTGTTTATTGACTTGTTGATCTCGGAACCATTATTTTACATGTTTCCGCTATAAACCCGTAGTGTTTGGTTATGTACTAGTCTAAATTTTTTAGTCTATAGAAATAAAAATAAACTGATTTTCAGTGTTTACAGAAAATCTAACATTTTTTGTCTGCCCATAGTATGAATGTTGAGCAATCGATTATATTATCACAATTTCTGAGGACTTATTGCATATATGTATTGGAGGAAGATGCAATTTTTAATATTTTTACAAATTTTGCATATCCAAAGATTATTTTTATCTCTGGTAGGTTGGTATTCTGAAAGCTGAAGGAAATGTTCAGTTCTGATACCATCAGGAAAGTATTGCTGTATTGTATGTGTTTTTGTGGATGATTCCTCATTGTAGAATGACTAACTATTGTTCCATAGTACTGTTACTTCAGTTCATATGTTATGCATCACAACTATCAGTAATCATGCTGGTCATTCTTCAGTGGCTTCAATTCCTAAAGCAGTATCATATGTGATGCAAAAAGGTACAGATAGTTTCATGGTAATTTAATTACCATGGTTCAAGTTCTGAGTTGTTTAAAAGGTGTTCGAATAACACCTAATCATTGTTGATGATCTCTGTGCTTATGTAAGTAAATTTAGATGCTTCAATCTTGCCGAATATTATTGAATCTATAATGTTGGACTTTCATGTTAAACATTTGTATCTCTAGCAATAAAATAGCTGCATTTTCATGGCATTGCACTTGCAAGTAAATGTTTGTAGCACAAGTTGTACAGAGAAAATCATTTTCACTAACAGGATATAGATAGCTATTTAAACTATGTTTAAGGTTTACTAAGTACACTATTTTTTGTAGGAATAACTGAATTAATTTGAGCTTTGATTGTAAAAATATTCAAAACCACTACATTACTATTTGTTTTAGTTTCTGTTTGGTGTTAGTCAGCAAAACCGCTTGCCATGAATAGCTAACTACATACATGATACATCATAGGTAGGAAAACTTGCTAATTTATCTCTACTTATGATAGGATCTGTGTTGGTCTTGATTATAATTTATTCTAAGTTAATTTACTACATAAATTACGTTCACAATAGGAGAATAATGGATGTAAATATCAATACAATACTGAATCATATTGTAACAAAGTAATTTTTACCAATTTTTGTAAGTGGCCTATGAAATTAGTAAGACAAAAAGTTTTTGATTCAAAATTTCATGAATGAAAGTTATTTTTTGTGGTAAGTAAAGTTTGTGAAAATTAAGACTTAATTGTGATGCACACAAATTTTGCCGACTACAACAAAAAAAACTTGGCAATGGTATATAAAATCTCTTCACTATTTACTGTACAATATTTACCAGCCATATGGCTAATAAATATATCCTTATTGATAAGTTATTTTTAGTGGCTTTCAATCACTTACCGTTGGAGGCACTCCGTCCACTTGTCTGCCTCCATGGTTTGAAACCCAAATTGCATTGGCCCCGGCTTTCAATCCTAGCAGTGCATCTTCCTTCGTTAATATTCCTTTGAGGATTATTGGCAGAGAAGTTTTGCTGAAAATAGTTATTGGTAACAAAAATTAATAATTAATAGAACATTCTAGTCAAATAGTTTTAATGGCTTATTCATTTTGTTTATTTTTCTATTGGTATTTATTATTGAGCATGCCATAGGCACAAAGTTATATTTATTGGTGTTGTCAATTTGTTGTTGTGAATATTCAAATTTGTCTTTATTTGAAGATATAAAAATGTTCTATTGAACAAAAGTTGAAAAGTTTATATTTATTGAAGTTTTGGCAAATATTGTTTGTTTACATCACACACAACTGTCAAGTCATCTATGGCTAGTTTATCTATTAGGGTATCCATCCTATGGATACCCTATTACAATCGTCGTCTGCATTCATAATTTAGGTGAAGGTAAATGTTAGTTTTTCATTTTTGATTTCACAATATTTTTTTATATTGAACAAAGTTTATACATGATGAGCTGAATAAAAACTTTGCTTAAATAAAAAAAATCTATATTATATTTTCTTTAAAAAATGATGTTTTATAGCTTAAATTAACTTACAAAATTCCACTGTTTTTATAAAAGGTGAAGGTAAATGTTGATTTTTTTTTATAAATTTACATTTTTTTTAAAATAATAACATTGCTTAAAAATAAACAAGTTTCTATAGATTTTTTCTCTAAAAATAATAGTTTTAATGAACTTGAAAATATTTCACTATTTATATAATTTCAATTAATCTGTAGTCTAGGTTTTTGATATTACTAAAACCATTTGTTACCTCTGGTTGATAGATGCCCTATTATATTCAAATTTTTTATTTTTTTGTTTTGTCGGCTTATTTTGTCTTCCCAACTGGTTCTTCTAGAAGGTTGCATTTACTTTCAAGTAGATATTTTGATGATTTGGTTGTATAACCTTAAAGTATACTATTGTTTTTAAATGTATGTTTTTTTTACAAATTTGTTTTTGTTTACCTTTTGAGCCATTTGACATCCTCCCAAGTGAGGGTTGGATCAAATAAAGAATTAACGTATTCTTTTATCCCAGATCCGCCTTTGCTCTCGCCTGCTCTGTTAGATGCGGCATCATTGCTCTCAAAATTGGCCATTCTGATGAAATTATGTAAAGAAAATTAGAAAGTTTTGTAAAGCAAAATGTTTGTTTTTTGAAATAAATGATTTTACTTAATATTTTCAAAATACAATAATATTTACAATATGTGAAATGATTTCTAACATATATTTCTTATTTAATTTATATGTGAATAAAAGTATAGATAAAATGAATTCATCTAGCTTCATTGTGCTTGCTACATGTGTTGCATGTTGATAGCTTCTTGACACATGTCACATGTGGATATAATCTGAATTAAAAAAGTTCTGACTTCTAGTCTAGCTGCACAATTACTTGAATAAAATGTTGTAAACTGGTGGAATGCTCTCCCTATGAGTCATCAAGAGCATTTGAGAAATTTCTGAGTTTACTTATGCGAGTAGATTGAAAGATTATATCTATACATTTCCATGGAATAATTGTTCTGAGTTTGCATGACTTGCATGATCTTTTATGGGCCCTGCAAATGTGCAACATTGTATTGTGCATAAATTAAATCCGATATTACAATAATTATTAAAACTTACCGCAAATGTGGTGGTAATATGAATTTGTTTCTTGCATCTGCTCTTCTTATTCCAAAATATGGCGCATCAACTGTTAAAGCCAAAGCAATAAATCCAGCTTTCTCTGCTCTTCTCACTAGTTGTTCAGACAATTTTCTATGATCATAATTTTCAAAAGATAAATAAAATGTCAATTCTACTTCATAAAAGAATATTTAATATATAAAGTATTGCATATATAATTTTGAAAAATATTTTTTTATAATTTGAAATTGAAAGACACATTTATTTAATTACTAAAATATAGTTCATGAGAAAATTGATAACTATTTTCCAGCAAGAAAAAACAAAATTGCTGAACATGAACATGCTTAAATTCTGGCATCTTACCGATCCTTGTAGATATACAATTGAAAAATTTTCAAAGCGTTTGGTGCAGATGTTGCAACTTCTTCAATACTGGATGTTGCGATTGTGCTTAAAGTGAAAACTGTTCCTATTTTTTCACAAGCTGTAATTTAATTTAAACTTATAAGTTTTTTGTACTGTTAGTATAGTCTTACTAAGGAAGAAAAAAATATTGATTGGTTTTTGTAAAACAATTAGTTATTGTTTAATAAGTTTAAATTCTATTCAAATACTTGACTCATTCGTCCTCAGTTCTGTTTGAGTTTGCTGTCTTTAAACACAACCAAATAATACAATTCCTTACCTCTGACATTTGCACATTCACCTTCTGGATGTGCCATTTTCTGCATTGCTGTAGGAGCCACCCCAAAAGGTACCTGCACATGATGACCTAGAATTGTGGTTGTCAAGTTTCTTATTGAAACATCTATCATAAGTTTGGGTCTAATATACCATCTGAAATAAATTGATATTCTATACCATCTAGAATAGATAAGGTTTTTAGAACATGAATACTTAATTGAGAAATTATTTTCTTGACATTTTTAGCGAGTCTTTTATGAAATAACAGAAATGAGCTATTGTGATTGCCCTGTCAGTTCTGTAGGCACTGTATAGTGTTTACATAAACAAATCTTGATTTATGTTGTTTGAAATTTTATAAAGCAGTTTATTTAACCATAATTAATATAAAAGATATTATCAACAATATGCACCACTTTTTTAATTGAACATAGTCAAATTTCTTGGTTAAGAGCTTTTGATTAAGCTCTCTATGAATGTATTTGAAGTTCTACAACAAAGTTTATTCGTGTTACTAGTGTTTTCCAATGAACTCTCATTCGTCTAGCTTTGTATTATTTATAATCCCTCAACTTAATTAATTTCTAGATTCAAATAAAACCAGCTATAAATGTTTTACATTAACTTGATATTTTGTTCATAAGAACTTGCATACATTAATTTAGTATTGGAAACATTATATTTTGATTACCTTCTGAATGCTTTCGAGTTTTCATGCAAAGTTATTTCTTGCGTGGCACCAGATTTGTAATAACCCAAAGCATTCATCGCTAATCTTTTTTCTGCTTCTTTCTTGTAGTCTTCCACACATACTAAAACATTGGTGGTCAAATTCATTTTGGTTTATCTGAAAATGATAGAAATCAAGTGAGACATTTTTGTCATCTTTTCAAACAAAAAACTTGGGCAAGTATTTAGATTAATGGACTTCATTCAATAAACTTTTTCACATACAACAAAGAAAAATTTGACAATACAACACAAGCTAACCTAACCTCTTTCTCACATATATATATATATATATATATATATATTTTTTT
>JARUHE010232405.1:0-13219 GCA_031471125.1 Archaeomysis grebnitzkii | reverse complement strand
AAGGACAGGTGAAGCCATTTTCCGTACACATATATACAATATCTAGTAAAAAGTAGATATATATGTTCGTCAAGTGTCTTATATAATTTACACCTTAAGGGCAGGTACACATGAAGGCCGAAATGTTGATTATATATATATATATATATATATATATACACACATAAGTTCCGGAAGGGAATCTTATTTTTAAATTAAAAAGTATAACAAATATAAAACAGATACTATTCGTATATACATATACAAATTAATTGAGTACAAAAGAGGAAACATTGACGACACGAATATTTTTTCAATAAAAAGATCTTCAAAAGAAGAAAAAATCGAATAAAAATAAAAGGTTGTTATTATTGTAAAATATGATCACTAGTTTTTATTTTCAAACACTCAGAAATTAATCAATTCACCATCCACAATCCTTTTTTTTGTTTTATAAATGTGTATCGATTCTAATAATACTAATAGTTAGATTTGTTGAACGGTTAACAATCTTGAAACTATTCACTTATATACTATAATTGTTTGGTATAGCGTGATCGCGTATGAAAGAGTGCATTGAATTACTTATAGGGGGACCTGTACGCACCGACATACCTTAGCTGCATGCTCAGAAATCCTACATCGAAGCTTTCTTTTGTGCTTCCGATATACTGTTTATTGTAGAACATATATTCATAAGAATATAGCACTGTCGAGCACAAAAGTGGTGGTAACTTGTCTTTGTATTTAAGCAAATGAACCGAGTGCGATACAAAATTTAGGGATCATTTTAATTATAATTGTGGCAAATATTAGGACATCAACTTCTGAAGCTCGGCTTTCAAATTATTTTTAAATAACCATAGGAAAATAATGTCACATAAATTGGTCCACCTGTGTTATTATATTTGCCGTTTAAAACACGATTAGGTTGATGAACAATTTCTTTGTTCGCAAGATATGTGATTAAGAAATATTTTTCGGAATGGAAATTATAAACAAATCGAGCATGGTGTATAACCACACTAAATTAGCGTTTTAATTGCATTCATTTTATAATAGTTTGTAGTTCATTGCTTTAACAATTTCTTTCAAAACCATTGGTACATAAATCTAATGGCTTATTCCATATTTTGCAACACTAGTGTTACAAATCAAGATAATTTATGTTTTTAATAGTTTTATACAAATAAATATTTGCCTGTATAAGTTTATTATTACCTTAACTAACTTGATTTGTATGAATGTGTCATCGCAACTTTTGGTACACGATTTATTTGCATACGAAATGTGGTTTCTGTAAACAGAACATAAAATAAACAAAAATACAATATTTAAATAATAAAACAATTACAAACAAGTATTAAGTTAAAACACAAACAATTTATGATATTAAACATAAAATAAAAAAGTATAATATTTAATTAACAAAACAACTCCAAACAAGTATTTAAGTTAAATCATCAACAATTTATCACATAAACCAACTAACTTCTCTAATTAACTCAAATTCATTAAAATCCTCTTTGAATTATTTATATTAAAAATGTAACATGTTAACCTGAATTCCAACTTGTGAGAAACAATAAAAAAATTAATATGTATAAAATATGGAGTCTTAATATATAATGACACGATGGATAATCACCAATTACTAACCGGAATGTTCGCCTTCTCCAGGCCCTACACCTAAATTAGCGTCCTCTAACAATTGTTCAAGCTGCCTCCAATTAACTCTCTAAAAAATAAAATTACTTTTCCTCTGGCTTGAATACCTCTGTCTATCCCACCAATATTTATTCTACTAATGCTTACCTACAGCGCCACCTCGCGATACTACCTTTCACTTCATAATTTTTCCCTTAATCCTAAATATTTCTCTTTTACTTTTCAAACTTATTAATTTTTCTCTTATAACATTTACTAAAACACAAAAAAACGTATTTTTAAATATGCCATCGCGAGGAATGCTACCGCAGCGACAACTGGTGTCACATAAGATGTAATAAGCCATTAGACTTATATATCACCGGTGTTACAAAAAATGTTAAAATAATAACTAATGCATACCCATACTAGTGAACGTACTTTTTATAAAAATAGATGGAAACATCTAAAAAATTCTTATTTTATTTTGTAAAACTATTATTAGGATATTTTGAATTTATGTACTCCAGAAACTGACATAAAATAATTTAATTTGTTTTTACAACATTTAACTAAAAATAGTGAAAGTTGAACTATTGAAAGTTTTTTTTCTAAAAAATGAAATAAAAAAAAAAACGACAAATCTATCAATTGCACAAATAAAAAAATTTTAGACCGTAAACTAAATATAACCCAAGAACCATCTAAAAACATAATTCTACTATTTTTTGAAAACCAAAAATTGGAAAATAGATGAGCGTGTACTAAAGAATATATTGAAAAACAATATCCAATGCATTAATCCCCAAGATCAGGTAAAACTATTCATCTATTACAAAAACAATCGAACCAAAAACCTTGTCATCCAAAACAATCAATTCTACAAAGTTTCAAGAATGGACCAAACAAATATCATATACTCTCTTAAATGTCCTTTTCCGCATCAAAGTCCAGCAATCTACATAGGCCAAACACGAACCACACTACACAGACGATTAAGATCTCATGTGTATTCCGGCAGCATAAAAGACCACCCTCTCCAAGACCACGACCACCACCCCAAGAAAGAACTAATAATAGACAACAAGACAATAATTGCCAAAGCAAGCGACAGCCATAGACTCTCAATTAAAGATTCAATTTTAATCCTTCAACATAATCCATCGTTCAATAGACAATTCAAAAACTTCTTACACACGCTAAAACTAAAACTGCATAGAAATGTGATGAGTGAAAACCCCTATTTATGATTCTATCATTCAAAATCAACTAGGAATAACATTGGCAAATAATGAAGCAACAGCAAATTCATCTGTAGATAGTACTTCAAAGCGTCCCTGTAATTTTCGTTCACGTAACTAGCATGGGCAGACACGCACTTGCACAAATGTATTAAACTAGCATCTTTGAGCTATACTTGTTTTGATTTCCCTCATTCTATTAATTTTAAATTACTATCCACGTTTTTTGTGTTATAAAGCTGTCACTATATCATAAATTAGTGTAAATATTTATATCAATAAGTAGAAAGTAAAATAAAATAGTTTAGCAGAAACATAATTTCTAGTTCCTCCCGTTTTCTAATACTTCCAATTTGTAGTTTACTCTTATTTTTACACAATAAAGTTGATATTTTTAAAGTTGAAATTTTAAATATGTTTTTGTTTTAAATATAATATTTTAATTGTTGTAATGGTTAATTGCAAAACAGTTTAATTAAAGGTAAATTGTATCTATTTTATTATGGTAAATAGTAGAAATTGTCTTTTGAAAATCGAATGTAGATGAAACTCATTAAAGTGGGCAAATGTTCATTTCTCAACATGATTTTAACGTAAATATGAAAAGTTAAGTAAATATTCAGAATCTTTGTGTTTAAGAAAATTAAATATAAATGAGTTCATTAAATTGGCCAAAATTTAATTCTCAAATTGATTATTTTATATATATATTTTTTTTTAATAAAACCTTTATATATTTTAATTAAAGTACTGATGTGACATTTTAACCGTTTTCAGTTACAGTACATGTCTGTCGATATTCGAAGTACGCCCGAAACTAGTCACAATAAATGTATTTGCAACAGCTTCTTCAATTACCAATTACCGTAAAAGTTAAATTCCGAGCCTTAGAAATATATATATATATATATATATATATATATATACATAATTGAAATTAATGTATGTACTCGTATAGATTGACGTTCCAGTCATAGAGACATTACCAAAATCCTGGATCGCTTATTAATCATGCAAGAGGCTTCGAGTCTTAGTTGTTATGTTACCTAAAATCATAGCCATTTCTTGTAACACCAGCGATACATAACTCTAATGGCTTATTACATCTTATGTAACACCAATGATACACATCATTTAATTTGTATTTTTAATAAATGTATGCAAGCAAGTATTTCCTGTAAAAAATTATTAGAAACATAAACCAACTTGATTTGTGTCATTGATGTTACATGAGATGGAATAAATCATTATTAGGCTTTTGTATCCCAGTGTTACAAGAAACCGTTAAAGTGCTCTCTAACTGTTCCAGGGAACGCATAAGAACTTTGAAACGTTTCAGAAAGATTATTACATCATCATCGGAAAAAAATCATAAATCTTCAAAACAACAATGACCATAAATAGATCCCTCTAAATTGTGACTATCCAGGAAAATTTCATTACAACGAATCAAACTGAGATGCGAAAGCCATCTAGGCCTATAAATGGAATAGTACAAAGTGCACAAAATACTCTAACCACTCATTGAAAATTGCTCACAATGTTTTAGTTCTTAAGAAACGTGCCCTGTTATAATTTGTTTGAAATGTCTTAACCAAAACATAGAAAGTCATAAATTGTATATTTTAAAAAACAGATGAGAATATATTTGAAATGAGAAAATGTTTAAGAGATTAATTAAAGTTAAGTTTTTGAAAAGACTTTGTTTTATTCAAAGAAATGGTACAATACCATTTTGCTTCATGCATTCGTTGTAAAAGCAATATATTAAAAAGTTGTATTATACCAAAATTAAAGTATCACAATTCCGTTATTATAATGACCAAACATGTATAAAACAAGTACAAAAGTCTCTACCTGTTAGTGCAAATAATTTATTTATGAAATAAAATATTCGTTTTGATAGAAAATGTAAACCTTATTTGTTAATATTTTATGTTTGGTGAATTGCTAAAAAAAAATTGTTACTTTAAAATTATATAAAATATATTTATATTTATAAAAACATTACTGACAGCTTATTCAACTAGTCAATATATCCATGTGTATCGGCAACAGGTTGTACTTTCTAAGATCATGTCTTAAGAGTGTTTAACAATGGTTGTTCATTATTTAACTGTGTTTGAAAGACATCAGCATCGAAAACTTCCCTGTAATTAGTGTTGGTGTTCTCGTTGATTTGTGCACACTCAACTAATTTTTTTTATTTTTTCACAAAGTAGTTTTACAGAAGAAAGTTCTTAAATGAAAATGAAAAACATAATATTCTACACTCTTTTTTTATGAAATCAGTATTTTTTAGTAAAACATGTCTTTTATAAGGTAGTTTATCATTAAATTCATGGTTAGTCGAAAGTTGTATTTAAAATTTTTGGGATAAGTTTATTTACAAAAACACAACAGCTTATGTAGTATTTGATTCACTGATTGAATGTTGGTGAAACAATAACCATTAGAATAGAAAGACAAAAAGTGAGTTTGAAAGTTTTTGAAAAGTGCCACAAACTAAGGGTATGATAGCGAAACGTTTTTCGTGTCAAAAAGATGGTTTCAGGACAATTATTTAGGAAATGTCAAGTTTTTATTTGTAACTGAATGATGTTTGAAAGATTGTGAACAATTTTTTTTTATTTGTTTCAACAAATAAATATAATTTGAGAAAAAGTTTACATTAAACCAGTAACCATCAGCAAGTGTATCTAATGTAATGTTAAACATTTTTTAGTATAGAAACAAGCTTTGAACGTGTTTGGAACGGCAGAGCTTTTAAAGTGCGTTAAAAGTGATTTGAATGGGAGAGCTTTGAAAATTCTTTAAGTGGCAAGGCTTTGAAATTGTTTTGAATGGGAGAGCTTTGAAAATGCTTTGAATGGCAGAGCTTTGAAAGTGCTTTGAAAATTATATAAATAGCAAAACTTTGAAAGTGCTTTGAATAGGACAGCTTTGAAAATATTTTGAATGGCAGAGCTATGAAAGTGTTTTGAAAGTGCTTTGAATGGCAGAGCTTTGAAGGTGCTTTGAATGGGAGAGCTTTGAAAGTGTTTTGAATGGTAGAGCTTTGAAAGTGATTTGAATGGGAAAGCTTTGAAAGTGTTTTAATCGTAGAGCTTTGAGCGTGCTTGGAATAGTAGAACTTTGAAAATGCTTTGAATGGTAAAGCTTTGAAAGTGATTTGAATGGTAGAGCTTTGAAAGTGCTTTCAATGGTAGAACTTTGAATAGTTGAACTTGGAAAGTGCTTTGTGTAGTAGAACTTTGAAAGTGTTTTAAATGGTAAGGCTTTGAAAGTGCTTTGAATGATATAAACTTTAAAAGTGTTTTAAATGGTAAAGTTTTGAAAGTGCTTTGAATGATATAACTTTAAAAGTACTTTAAATGATAGAACTTTAAACAGTTATTTAAATAGTAAAGCTTTGAAAGTGCTTTGAATGGTAGAGCTTTCTACAAATTGGTGTTGTTTATGGAGTTGTTACTAAAGCAACAATTCTCCAATAACATAATGATTGCGTTTGATTGTGCTAGTAATATAGTCATCGGTGACTATCATGTTGGTAGTCGTTGGAATTAGGTTTCATTCCGAAGATGAAGGTCATGCACCATGTTACCAAATTAATTTCAATTAACAAACGTTTCGTTTTTGTTCACTTTATGGGTACAGATATAATTGATTTAAAATAATTAAAATAGGCTGTAGTGTTCCAAATTAATTTAAAAAATGTTAAAACTAAGTAAATTACATCTTATTAGATTAAAGAAACAAGGCTCATTATATAATTGTTTTACAACAATATTGTGTAAACCCATAAAACGAACCAAAGAGTAATGTTGTTGATTGAAATAAACTTTGCACAGCGGCCTCCATTTTCGTGCTAAGCCAATACCAACGACTACCGTTGTGGCCAATGATTATATAGATTGAAACTATCACAAGTGAGGCAACCTACATGCAAATAAGATACAGCTTGCCTCACTTGTGCTGTTATCGATCCGTATAATTCCAGCACGATCAAACGCAACCGATATAGGTTTAACCTTCTACATTTGAAGAAACAGATCAAATCAGTTTTCAGCAAAATTATTTAGACAAGTTAGAAGGTTGTTTGTATCTTTTTTCATGGAACTATATGTTCCATCCCTTATTTTTAAATAATAATGTTTCCAGATTTTATAATCGAACTTACCGATCTCTGCCTGCTTCACATATCAAACTTAATATTACTACCCACATCAAGTGATGTGTATTTTAAGGATATGCAACCGACATATGGCACGTTTTCGAAGCTGGAGTAAGCTTACCATACGAGATAAAGTATACTTTCTAGTGATTTTTTGTCATTCAATAAGCAAAAAACAAAAACTCATGTTCATAAGCCTAATGTAAAATTTAATTTATGAAACGTAATCCAACTATAATGAAATATGGAACAAAAATTTCAGAGTAGAATGTTTTTATTTACTTTGTTCTCCGATGTTTTGTTGAAGATTAAATCATGTTAAAGAAATAGAAATATTCATGAAATGAAAAACCTGAAGAGCATTTTTTTCACCTTTTACTTGGAATATTCTGATGAACGAAATATGAAAATAGAAATAAAAACATAGACGTGGTTTTATTTTTATTATATTTTGAAAAGTTTAATTAATTAATATAATTGTTTTTATACTGTAAATGTCAGGTTGATCAACGTATCATTTATAGATTTAAATATTTTTATTATGTGAACATCCTTCAACGAATCCTATAAGCTTTATATAATACATACTATTAAATTTTTGCAACTTTAAGTTAGGTGGTTTATTCTTTTTTATAATTATCTCAACCTTTAAGGTTTATGAACATACCAGGTAATGTAATTCCGGGAAGCGAAGCATTTTTTTTACTGCTACATATATTTTTGTTGTCGGTTATATTGTTTTTTTTTGTGTTTGTGTTTTTTAGACATTTTCTCCATATAAGTTGAACAGAAATAGAAAAACCAATCACAATCTAAGGAATTTTAAATTTATTTATGATATAACATTACAAGAAAGCTCTTACAAACTAAATCATATATAAATACTATTTAAAAAAAAGTTGTTTATGAATATTAATTCTAACATAACAAAATGGCAAGTTTTAGTTTGGATTTTACTGACTGTAACTTTGTAATAATGAACTAAAACCATTTAGGATTTAAATTGTATTCTATCATTTTAACAAAGTTCTTACCAATAAAATGATACATAAATTATACAGGAAAATGTTTCAATTCTAATTAATAAACTTGTGTAAGCTTAAAAAAACGAGCAAATTAGTGTCAGTTAAGGGTACATAGAAATGTTATGCTTATTTTAATTTTGTAATTATCAATTATAAGCTTTAATAATTTAATTTGTTAATAGTTTCAAGAACGCTCTCACCAACAAAGTTATGTAAATCCTACAAGTAAAGCTTTTATTTTTTTATGTTTTACTGTCTGCAAAGTATGTAAAGAACAACGAATAAATAACATTTATTTGCTTTTCTATTGCAATGTTTTATACTTTTAGATTAGCTTTTAAATTTATAGAATATCTATACTTTATAGCTTGGCATATTTTTATTGAATTGAATATGTTCACCAGCTGCTAACCGGAAGATATTATGCGTAATAATACTAGCCCTGGTTTGGTTGTATGTTTTGTGCATTATTGTGTGATATAATATAAATATCGCCACTAGCTTAAGTTCATATTTTAATCAATTGTTTCTTTTATTTATACTGCTATATCCCAGTCGCATTGAATTAGTTTCTTATAACCAATTAATATATAGGGTAAGTTGCCAAAATGCGTCCATTCGCGAAATGCGTCTACCTATGATTCAAAGCTCATGTATATTAAAATATATTAGGTTTTATTTGTTTACATTATATTTAGTTTATCAAAAATCGTGTGTAGCTTCTAACGATATACTGTTTACAAACTTATAATTTGTTTAATAGGTGAACGCATTTCGCGCGGTGGACGCATTTTGGCAACTTACCCTCATTAATTGTGTTACTGGAAAAATTATTGTTCAACCCTTAAGTTTAGACCTACTCGATTTCCATTAAATAATGTCCTTATGTTTTTCTAAATTATATCTCTCAAGTAGTTAAATATTTTAATTATAAAATAGTGAAATTAAAATTGAATATTTCAATAAAACCTTCAAATTTCTTAAAGATCTACATATATTTGATCATTATTTTGCATTAAATTTAATACTTCAGATACTTTTTTGACATGTATTATTTCTTATCGCAGTGAGATAAATCAAAAAAATTTATATACCACATTATACGAGGTGTTAAAAGTTATATATTTCAAAAAAGAGTTGCTCAATTTTTTTTCAACCATGTGTAGTGTTGTGTAGATCAAGTTTGGCAAGCAACGTTATGACAAAAACAGGCTCGTTCACATTTTATATTTTTATTTGTGAAAAGTAGTTCTCAAAATTATAAGGGTTAAAAACTAAAAATAAAAAAAAGTTCATAAGAATTAAAAAGGACAACAAGAAAAAATTCATGAGGATTTAAAATGAAAAAAAAGTTCATAAGGATTAAAAAGGAAAATTGAAAAAAGTTATAAAGGCTTAAAATTAAAAAAGTGAAAAAGTGCATAAGGTATTGAATGAAAAAATGAAAAAAAGTCATAATCATAAGGATTTAAAATGAAAAAAGTTCATAAAAATTTAAAATGAAAAAAAAGAAAAAAACTTCATAAGGATTTAAAATGAAAAGTTCATGTAAGGATCTAAAATGAGAAAAAGGTTTTATTATTAACTTGAACTTCATTATATTTTTAAATGATAAAAGTATATCCATTACGCAATCTCAAGACAGAAAGACAAATTTTATGCAAAACTCTTACTTGAGTAACTTTCATCGAAAAAAGTTTTTATTGAACTTTCAACTTTCTTTTTCGAACTTCCCTTGTCTCATTAGTCCAACTTTCATTTATTGACTTTCAAAAACTTTTGAGTGAATTGACGTTCACAGATCATCAATTATTGCCATACTGTTGACTTTATCTTATAACACTTCGCATTTCTCTCCATAAGACTTATATTAAGGGGAAATAACTCTGAAAAAAGGGATTTGCATAAACAAATTGCAGCACGGGAAAATCCTACAGAAAAGTTTTCAGAAATGTCTAACCCATAACATAACAAAAGTAGAGAAAAATCATAAAATGATAACGTAGGGTAAATTCTATTTTTATTTAAGAAAAACCCTACAATTTTATCAATTTTTTATCTCACTTATGTGTATTATTTTCTTTGTATTTTTTTTATTTCTTTAACAAATATAATAAACCTGAATCTCATGTTGATTATAACAGCATGACTAATTGGTTTAAAAAAACTAAAATGTATTATCCGCTCTATTCTAGGA
This sequence comes from Archaeomysis grebnitzkii, assembly GCA_031471125.1. NCBI lineage: Eukaryota > Metazoa > Arthropoda > Malacostraca > Mysida > Mysidae > Archaeomysis > Archaeomysis grebnitzkii. Next base: position 2,956 of record JARUHE010232405.1, on the reverse strand, counting down.
AATATTTGCTCCAAAACATTGTTTTTTCTTTTTAAAAATCTAATTTTCTTAAGTCCGACTCTCTTTCTTTCATTATTTAGGAAAACTTACGAGCTCATTAGTTTTAAATACAATATTAACTTAATCTGAAAACGATTTTCAATTAAGCAATGTTTAATTTACTTTTGTTAAAGTTAATGTCAACCCTGCACGGCAATTTAAATAATTAGCAATGAGGTTCAATCAAAAAAATACTCTGAAAGTTGACTAATTTCTAATCTCCCTCAATTTCATTATTTTATTTTGTAACTTTTCTATTTCTTGACCAAACATAGTAAACATGCATCTCATTTTGATTGTAACAGCATGACCAATTGGTTTAAAAAAACTAAAATGTATTAGCTGCTCTATTTTATGAATTGTTTGCTCTAAAACATTATTTTTTCTTTTTAAAAATGCCATTTTCTAAAGTGCGACTTTCTTTCTTTCATTATTTAGAAAAGTATGAGCTAATTAGTTTTAAATACAAGATTAACACTAAAAATGTACATGTAGAAAACATGGATTGATCTGTTTCAGTGCATGTGGTCATTGCACTGGAATCGCATGTTCAAATTCGGCCAAGGTTGACCTAGATTCGAAAAAGTTTTTATTATTAAATATAAATGTATATTTGGTTATTACAATAAGGACCAATTTTAAATAAAAGATATGTTGATACAGTAATTTTATGATTCCTCTGTTATACACTTTGCTTATGTATTTTATTAAAACAAAAACATGACAAAAATCACAACTAATTAAGTTTCATATTTTTATTCATATTTTATAATATTGTTATATAAATGTTAAATATATTTTTGTATAATTTGTTCTATAATCCTATTATAGTTTTATTTCTAAAATTATACTGTATATGTTATAGCATATACACCTCTGAATCTGTAGGTAATGCCTTAGCATGCAATATGCCAACGTTCACGAAGCACGGTGCATCAATTCGATGGAAGTATGTCTCACCGCTGATTATGCTAACTATCTGTTTATAGTTTAAAATGAACTTTAATAAATAGGAATTATAAATTTTTTATAAATTCCAGCTATTTGTGGTTTTGTTGTTGCAAAATGCCTCAACAAGTATATTAAACGTTTTTAAAAACGTGTTCTACATATTTGTTTGTTTGTGATAAAATGATAAGAAACCAATATATTAATATTTGTTTATAGATTTATTTTTCAAAAGTAGCCAACTTGAAACATTTGTTTTTGTATCGGCTATAAGCCAGTAGGGATAATTATATATTTTTTGTTATACATTTAGAGATGTTTGTGATTTTTCTTGTTGTTTGTTATTTATTTTTGTATTATTCCTTGTTTCTGTGGCTATTTTTGTTTTTGTGTTTTTATTTGTTCTACTAGCAATAAAACTTGGAAAAAATTATTTTTCATCACACATTTTTATTTAATTTTTATTTACTTGCTTATAATTTATCCATCAAAAACAAACATTTATAGTTTTAATTTTGTTCTATCATTTCAAGAAAAATCTTACCAAGAGAATTATACATAAATCATATACTTTCAAGAGTTCCAGTGGATGTTATAATAGACTTGATTAGAACACGGTGAATTTAGCTTACGTATATTTATTATATGTTGTATAATTATATAAATATATAAATATATTGTATAATATATTGTATAATTAGAACACGGTGAATTTAGCTTACGTATAATTATTATATATTGTATTGCATCTTAATTTTCGCTTTACCGCGGTGAAAATCCTGTGTTGTCAAAGAGATGTGAGACATTGGTATGTCAGCATGTGGTAGGTGTGAGGGTAGGTGTTAGCAAACAATATTTTGTTCAGTGGACATTTTTTTGAATTAATCGAAAACCTAGTTTGTGTCTCATAAAATCTATTTTCGACAAATGTCTGAAACTTAAATATAAAAACTTGATTAAGACTCACAACATAAAAACAAATTTTTAATATTAAAAAACATAAAAACTTAATTATTGGGTTTGATTTTATCTGTGTCTATTATTGGGATAGTAAGCTATAAGGAAAACTTTTTTAAAAGTTTAACTCCAATAAGAAAATACAACAAAGCATAACATACTTTGACAAAGTCGTAGGGTTACTATATCTAACACTGACTATATTATTATTGCATTTTATTATTTTCTGCAACCGGAAATATTTCCATTAAAAGAGCTTTAATTATCTACATCAAATTGTTTTATATGTTTTGACTTTTGAATTTTTTTTCTTAACATCAAAAAGATTTTACTTTTATGTTTTCCAATTTAGATTTAACATTTCAATTGTATTATTGTTTAATATTACTATTTCTTAACGTTAAATTTAACATTAACATTTTATTATTAATATTCATTATTATTATTTTTTTTACGTTATATTTAAGATTAAAATTGTATTATTGTTTAATATTACTATTAAAGTAAACAATTATAAGCAAGAGACAGCTATTAAATACAAATAATAAAAACATATGATAGTGTAACGGTTAATGTCTTCGTGAGCTAACTTATTGAAAATATGTTCCTTCAAACACACAGCCTGCAGTGATACATCAAAAAGTATAAATTGTATCTTAAAATGAACTGAATAAATCGAGAATCAACTTGCATCAAGAAACACTCAACGTCCATGACGCATCTCAGGATGACTGCATCACGAAGCCGAGCCTCAATAAATTGCAAGGACGAGCCATAGACTAAAACGTGATCTCAACCAACTTCTTTCCGCGTTCGATTCACTTTTCTGCATTCAAAACGTATCACAAATTTTCGAATCGTATCGTGATGGGTTAAAAACACATTTCTCTTTTATATTGATTCAATGAAAATATTTTAACATGGGTTAAAAACATATTTCTCTTTTATATTGATTCAATGAAAATATTTTAACATGGGTTAAAAACATATTTCTCTTTTATATTGATTCAAT
>JARUHE010232294.1:0-13219 GCA_031471125.1 Archaeomysis grebnitzkii | reverse complement strand
TGTAGCTTTGGTGGGTTACTATATACGGTGCACAGTTTAAATAGGGTTTGTTGTCTCTCCCGCGGCAGATTTAAAAATGAAAACAAGTGTAATGGTTTGTGTGATTATCACCTGTCTGGACTACAGGTGAGTTATGGAGTTACTCCTTAAATTATATGCTTCTCACTTTTATAATTATATTAAATATGGACGTACATACATTCATGTGTAGATTATATACACACTCGGGTATACATTATAAACATACTCGGTCATGTATACATTATTAATACATACACATGAACGCAACATACACATAAACACTATACAATGTATCCATTCATTGATTTATACGTTATAAACATGTACTTCAATTAAACATACTTACTTATACATTATACACATTCTTGTTTACACATTATACAGGCAAGCACATCTATGTTGATGTTTACACTGTCAAGACACACTAATGTTTTATAACATAAGTATACATACATATGTACACACATATTCATGTATCTTTTATATCTTTTACAAGACATTTACTCATATAAACGTATTAATAAAATTACATATACACATATTCATGTATATTTTTAAACAAACTCACACATTCATGTACTCAAACAAACAAAAAAACCATGTTCATTTGTATATATATACCCGTAAGTATATGGACCATCAGCAGCAAAATATGAGTACCCTTTTCGGTGAAAGTGAACCTGCTTTGGACATGGCTAATAGGCGTTTGTTTTGAAAATAACTTGGCGGAAAGCTTAAGCATAATGAAATATATATGTTCCCGTGGTGAGAAATTAAAAAAATAAAGTATTATAGTAATTATTTGATAAATAAATGGGTAAAATTTAAGTACTCAAGTATTTTTCATACTTTTTTTCAAAATTCCTTTTTTTTATTTTACTAGGAATGCTTTATTTAACTGTTTTACATAAGTGAAAATCAGGTTAGGTTGTGTTTGGTGAGTCCTTATAGTGGCTCACTTTGATTTAATTAAAGTATTTTTAAAAAATTACCATTTGGAACTGTTTTTTAGCTTCTAATATTTCGTTTACTCGAACTCAAGTGTTCAGTTCTCATTGAAACGTCTTGTTGTGAGGTAACTTCAATTGATTAACTATACTACTTTATTTTTTTAATTTCTCTCCACGAGAATTTATATATTTCTTTGTGTTCAAGATTTCACGAAGTGATTTTCAAAACAAATGCCTATTAGTCACGTCCAAAGCAACTTCACTTTCACCTTGTTTTCAAATAGAGAAATAAGAACAATGAAGTTATAAATGATTATTAATTGCTGTAAATTCTACATTGTGAAAATATAGAAAGATTTTTTAAAAAATGAAAAAAAAATGTAAACTTCATTATTCTTTTTTGTCTATTTGAAAAAAAGACTTATATTTTGCTGCGGATGGTACGTATCTGTGTATGTGATTTTTTTATTATTATGATAATAATTTGATATGATTTACAGCCGTAAAAATGTATATTTCAGCTATGCAGGACAATTGACAGTTAGTTTAGATTAAATTCACGATGATTTACAATATATGGATCGATATTACCACAAGTGAGGTAAGCTCTATGTTATTTGAATTTTGGTTACCTTACTTGTGATACTTGCAATAGACTTCAATTATGTTATTTTGGTACATATATTCCTTATCTAGTGAGTGGATAAGAAGGTCTTCTGAGAATTAATGCCGTGTCATCAAATGGATCTTAGTCTGCCCCAAGTTATTCATTGGGATGTTGGACATAGCTTTATTACCTTAATAGCTCATATACTAGGCTTACTCTGGCTTGAAAGAAGCGCCATATTTCGGTTTGGTATTCTTAGGATACCCATCATTAATGTGGGTACCATTAGTAAGATTTAAACATGTGAAGCACTGAAGAATATTCATTGAATAGTGTTTTCTCTGTATAAGAATATGAGACTATTATTGTAATTATTGCCTTATTAAAATCGTGTTTAATCTTTCTACGTACTATCTAACTTGTATTTATATTAAACTGATTTTTTTGTGCAACGTGTTATTTTTCTGTATTTGCAAGTGTTTGATGAATAGTGTTATAGAATCCTTCATTTGTTTTATGCATATTTTTAGGTATTTAAAACTTATTTCAGGTTATTTAACTTTAGCTGTTATTGTTTAATCAACAATAATAGTTTCAACAAAATTATAGACGAGGAAGTGTTGAATAGTAAAAAGTTTAATTAAAATGACAAACATGTTAATAAACTGAACTGATGTATTTCAATTTTAATTGAATACTGTTTTCAAGATAAAAGTGTAATAATAATACAATAAAATAGTAATACAATAAAATAAATAATACAATATAATGACAATTCAATGAAATAATAATCCAATGCAATAATAATATTATGACCTAATAATAAAACATAGCAATAATACAATACAATAATTATACACCGAAGTAATATTACAACATATAAATAATACAATGTATTAATAATAATAATAATTTAAAAAAATAATCCAACACGTCAATAATACAGTATAATAATAATGAAATAAAATAACAATTAATACAACATAATATAAATGCGATATATTAATAATATAATACAAGAATAACACATTGAAATAATAATACAATGTAACAATAAACCAAAAGAATTTACATTTCAAGTGGGTTCTACCCCAAAGTTCGAGGGCACGGTTATTTTAAAATTAAACACTTTGTAGAATCTGTAGACTTCATAGAGTAATATAAATAGTTAGTTTCAGCTCTTATAGTAACTGTAAGTAGGAAAAACATCATCGTTAAATATAAAATACTTAATTATAGTTATTAAGGTGTGTTGCACTTTATAAACGCATACAAAGCGTAGCCTCGCCGCGTTTACTTGAGATTTCAAAACTAAATTTTTTCGCATCACAAACTTTGGAAACTAAATCAGTGCGTTTTTGATGAATCAAGTATGGTATAAAGTATCATGTGGCGGAGTTATTTTCTAGGAAAATATTACTTAAACAACAAATAATTTGTGTTCGAGCTTTTAACAAAATAGTTTTAGCTTTTACTCAAGTTCGAACATCTGTTCAAACATATATGAACATGTATAAGTGTTCGAAAACCAACGGCAATGCTACATAAATGTCACACACGAAAATGAAACCCCCGTATAAGTACTGTTTTAAAATAAATGACTCTTTAATAATTAATAGTTATAGATGTCTACGTACGAGATGATGTCAGGATCAGATGTTCGTTCAGTCCAATGTGAGGTTTGGTTCTTCTGGCGACGGGTACTCTTCACTTGTAAATTTCTACGAGATGACGTCAGCATCAGATGTCCCTTCAAACCAATAAGAGGACTAGGCTCTTCTGGGGACGGAGACTATTCACTTCTAGATGTCTACGAGATGACGACAGCATCAAATGTCTCTTTAGTCCAATGGCAGGATTTGGTACTTCTGGCGACGGGGACTCTTCATTTCTATGAGATGGTGTCTGCATCAGCCCAAAAAAGCTTTAACCAGTTGGTGTTTAAGACAAACATAAGTGAGGTAAGATATAATAAATATATTTCTTACAAGTGTCTATGTATCCAGGTCTAACACAATCTTTACTAATAATTTTATCAGCCAATGTCAATTATTGTATCATCTTGAGAATAAAATCAAGACTAAGAAAGATGTGTTTAACTTCAATCACGTAAGTGTATAGGGCAGCAACAATTAAATCTTATGATATCAGGGAACATTCATGTTCGTTCATCTTGATGGCAACATTTTTCTTTTTGAATGATAAGGCCATTGAAGAGCCTCCGTTGTTTGAAGAACCAAATCCTTCCATTGGACTGAAGGAACATCAACATGGATAGATAAAAAAGACAAAAATATTTCCTTAATTTAGAAAATCTGAAATGTTTCGTTGAAAAATTAAAATAATCACCAAGATAATGTTTTAAAAATAAAACATAAAAGTATTTATGAATAAAATGTGTAAAAGAAACAACAACACATCAATGGTTTTAGTTTCCAAAAATCAAAACACTTAATGAACAAAGTTTCACACAAAGTATACTAAAGTAGTATTCCTGACCACACTTTTTCTTGATTCAACCAATTTGTTTGCGATTCAATCAATATCTTATAGCATTGTATCTATGTGATTGAATAACAAAAAAGTTGACTGAATCATGAAAAAGTGCGGTTGAGATCACGTATAAGTAATCATCTGTTTACAAAAAAACAGGTTTCAAGGTTTGTTGTTGTCAAGGTATTTCACATAATTTGCCTATTGTCCTGAATAAAGATCACTTCAAATTACACATTACATATAGCATTCAAGAAATTTGGATAATTAACTTGACTATTTTCTATTGTAGTTGTTTATATTTTAGTTTTTACTGTTATTATTATTATTATTAACCTTCATATTTTATACTATGAACATATTGAATTTCACATTGTGTGTATGTTTTTGTTAATATGAATGTCATAAATATGAAGAAAAATGTGATTAATATCATTTTTATGATTTACATTATGATTATTGTTAGTTAGTGTATGCATTAGTTAGCCAATACTAAGCTATTATATACTTCTAATTGCATTATATAAGAATAGAATAAACTAAAAGCAACGAGTCTTGGCGTTATTATAATTGTTATCAACTTTGCTATGCTTGTTTTCATTACTATCGTCTTAGCATTATTATTAATACAGTGTAATAATATATATTTATTATTGTTATTTTATATCTTGCCATTCAAGTTCTTGTATATATTGGCTTCATTATATCATTATATTATGTAATTACTTAAAACTTTGTAAATATATAGTCTGTAAAATATCTTACTAAATAAATTCTAAAGGCTGAGCATTATATTATGATAGCTCAAGTTCGTTATTATTTATATTATTATCATTATCATAATTATTTTTATTATTGCACTCTTATCAATAATTGTTACTATTATTTTTGCAATTTTAATCAAACTTATTTATAATTTTATGGAAAAAATAATTTCTTAAAAACAGTATGAATTATGATAAAACATTTTTTGTACGATAATTATCAGACACCTTATTTGGATAGTAAAGATTGTATAATCGTTATTGGACATCCTTAAAAGTGTATTATTTAAATATTTATTTATTGCAAATCGTGTTTTAATATAGCTTAACTTTCTCTTAATATTCAAGTTTGCTGTAACTCGACTAAAAACAATTTTATTAATAATTTACCTTCAATCAAAAAATTATTATTATACTTAAACCATTTATATTATTGTTATATCCAGGCCATTAGTATCATTATTTTTATATATAAATATCATAATCATTATTATCTTAATTAACATTATCATTGTTACTAACAATAATAGTTAAATTATTTAAATTATTTACAAATATGTGCATATGATAATTGTAATAACTCGGACGTAAATTGACATAATTATTCACTTGCACTTTTCTTTAAAATTTATAATAATCCTTGAAAATAAAAGTTGTTTTTGCAGTTTTGAATGAAGTATATACGTATGTATACATATATATATATATATATATATATATATATATATATAGATAAATATATTTTGGACCATTTTGTATTAAAAAAATTTTTAAACTACTCCAAGTTTTCAAAACTTTATTTCAGTTGAATGGGTGTGGGACATGTATTAAACAACTCTCCCAAATTCATAATTGAAGGATCATTCAAGTAAGATAAATGGACAACAATTATTTTTATGCTCAAACTAATCAGTTTTGTTTTTGTTTGATTATGTTTCGACATTTACTTATGTCATCTTCAGCAAAATTATGCAAAATTAATATACTAAAAAACTACAAAAAACTTATAAATGAAATCAATAAAATAAATTTAATAATATTAAAAAACTAATATAAAATTTGGAAAAACAAGTACGAGGAAATTCGTCAACAAATTAGGGCTGTGACCGAGTAAAGGTTATGAAAACAACATTACTATTATATATACCTATATAATATAAAAAAAATTGTTTTTTTCGGAATTCATTTCACAAAAAAAATATTCCGAACAATATTGCTCAGAATTATATATAAAAATACTCTTGTTCAATAAAAAATCTGTAAAATACATTTTTTTTCATAATTCTACTAAGACTAAATGGTGCCTAACCAAGATTTAAAAACTTATTATTTAAATAATTATTCATTTCACAAAAAAAAATATTCTGGACAATATTGTTCAGAATTATTTATAAAGCCATTCCTGTACAATAAAAAATCTATAAAATGAAAATTTAGAAAAAAAATGTTTTTCAAAATTATACCTAGTTGTGCCTAGGCAAGATTTAAAACCCCATTATTTCAATAAATATTCATTTTATAAAAAAAAACATGTACAATGTTGTTCAGAATTTTATATAAAGCCATTCCTGTTCAAGTTTTTTTTTCAAAATTTTACCAAGTTTTGCCTAACCAAGGTTTGAAATAAATTTTCATTTTACAAAAAATTTTATTGAGGACAAAATTGATGAGAATTATATATATATATATAAAGCCATTCCTGTTCAATAAAAAAATCTGTAAAAAAATTGTCAAAAATGTGCTAAGTACTAAAAAAACGACTCCGCCTCCAACGCCCCAAAAATCAATAGTAGTTTATAGATGCTGTTTGTCACAGCTTAAAGACATTCATTATATTTATATATTTGAAAGTTAAAATTTTCTCTTTACAGACATTAAAAAACATATTTAAAACAATGTTTATAAAAATAAATATAAACTATGAATTTCAAAATTTAATATTTTAAGATTGACTATAAATGAATTTAAAAATTAAAATTATTAAGACGGACTAAGAAAATAAATCTAAGCTATGTGTTTAAAAAGTTTAAACTTCTTAAATTAATTAAGAATAAATATGAGTCTATGAATTAAAAATTAAAATTGTTAAGATTAACTAAAAATATAAAGTATGAATTCAAAATGAAAACTTTTAAAGTTGATTAAAAATAAATATAAATTATATGAATAGACTTAGAACATATATATTTATTTATATACAGTATACTATTTGTTTATATTTAGTTATAGTCTTAGAATTTATATATTTAATTTCATTATTTGTATATATTCAGTTAGAGCCTTAGAGCCTAAATATATTTCATTTTTGTTGTTGGTTATCATGTACCATACATCATACATGTGATTATTATATTTATATAGCTTATAATGTTTATCACATTAATTAATAAATGTATCAAGCTGAGAAGGTTGTGATTATACTCCTTACTTAACTTGATATGGTGGAGATTGCAAAAACCATAATCCCACGTTCAGAAGACATGAATTAAAGTGAAAGTGCAGGCGAGCGAGTTTGTTCCAAAGTTTTAAGTTTATACTAAAGATGTTTTTAATGGATATTGAAGGTAATGAAGGAAAATGCCTTTCAACCAATTTATTTGAGAAAATGTATTTATACCAGAGTGTCCTAAGTTTTGAAAGATAAAAAGTGAAACATAGAAGATGACGTTTCAAGCGCTATTTGAACATCGGGGAATGATGACACTTCTGCAAGAAGACGGTATCGAAGGCAAAGGCCTTACAACCTACTAAATGAGGGATTTGTGCCTGGAAGTTTAATGAAAGAAAATATTAACATTGCTAAATTAAGAAGAACAAACGTGTCGAGAAAAGATAATGCGTCGTGAATTATTTATGCTCCAAAAAGGAAAAAAATTAGAAATTAGGTCGAGTGTTTACAAAATCAACACAATTCAATTGTTGCAGAATCCAAAGAGATTCGTGAGGATTTGCAAAACACCAGACGATAATAATAAATGAAAAAGAAAAGTTGGAAATATGGAAAATACAAACTTAAAATTGTGAAAACGAGCTGAAATTACTCAATGAAAAGTTACTGATTTAAATTATTCAATGAAAATATTGAATGAGATCTTTGGAAGAAAATAATAACAGCTGAAAGAGCGGACAGAAATGTTGAAAAAGATGATTTATAAGCTCAAGTTTGGTAATTGTAAATTTCGTTCAAATAAGGTCTAAACCGACAGAAAAAATACAGTAATTAAAAAAGGAAATGAAAAAAGCAAAGAATAAACAAAATGTTAAAAGGGATAAAATAATTAAAAGAAGATTGATTAAAAAAATAAAAATACAGAAACCTTACAATTTGAAAGAAAGTAAAATACAAATAAATATCAAAATAAGAGAAACAATTTAAAATATAAAATAAAAATGTTAGAAAAACAACAAGTAAGATGGAATTATAAAAAAAAGCTGAAAAGAAAAGCATGCGCAAGTTTGTTAACTGTAAAGAACTAAATTCATGTTAAAGTCCCTGTATGCTAACTAGTTGAAACTATAACATGATAGATAGCAATGAAACTACTAACTCCGAAATGACAAGGAAATTAAAACACAGGGTATTTTCAGGTTATGAAAGCAGCAACAAAAATATGTTAAGTGAAGCAAATTGTTAAAAGGAGAAAAGTTTTAAGACAGTTCTTCAGGATCGAAAATACTAGAAAGATAAACTTTAAGCCAAAATCGTGGCAAGTTAGAAATGGATCCAAGATCAAAAGAAACTACATAAGGAAGCTGACAATAGTATACGTCAAAACATGCTAGTATTAAACGTAGAGATGATACACGGGGGTATAAAAAATACATTCATAGATAAATGTCAAAATTTCAAACCACATTCTCTTTTTGAAAAAGTAGAGATGTTAAAAAAAAATTTGTAAAAGCATTATTTCAAAAGCAAAATGTTACACTGGTAATTTTTGTATCTATATATTCAAAAACACAAGTATTTTATATTTTTAATATGCACATAGATCCACAGAGTAAAATATAATCACAAAACAACAATATCAAAATTCACAAATAGTTTAAAAGGATAAGAAAAATATAAAAAAGTTTAGTTTTTATTATATAATGTTTTATTATATTATGTTTTCAAGTTTGAACATGTAATTCTGATAATCTGATTACATCTCCATCACACTACAAAATCCGTGCATATCGATAGTTCTGAATGTGAAGTTGCGCATTCAAAAAAGTGAATGCAATTCGATAAAAAGTTTGAAAAAACTGCATGTGCATGTGCAGTTGAACACAACCATAAATTGCGATTTTAATTGCTGATTGTCCATAATGATGTATATCTGCTTACAAAGTGGGTGTGTTGGACACAAAGATACAATTTGATGAAATATTTGCTTATTCCTGCCTATGGGCATGCTTTAGAATACAAGAGTAGGAAGTAAACAAACAAAATACCGCTGCTCTGATAAATTATTTTGATCCCCAATTCTACTAAGCGCTACATATAACTAGCCATGATATAAATACGGATGTAGGCGTGTATGTATGGAGCCTAGAAACGTTTTGCCCTTGTCTTTTGTTTATTGAAATGACACAAGCAGGGCTGAATATAAATGAGATCTTTTCATAGTAAATGGCAATTCAGTATCATAAGGTTGTAGAATAATGCGAGGAAGAAACAGTGTGCGACCAGCATCAAAACCAGTCATTGTACTTGCAGTGATCAAACTGACTTACACCGATAACACTCTATATAATTGAAACAAAAATAGAATAAGTGAGGTAAAACACATAGCTTATCACACTTGTGTTATTGCCGATCCATATATAGCATTGCCATTTTAATGATTGTTTATCTGATCAAAGCTGCTTAGCGGCATTATAGGAGCACCCACTATATGTTGACAATGTGTGGTGGCATATTGAGGGAATTATAAAATTCAGGAGAATAAAATCAGATTGTTGATTATTTTCTACTGAAGCAATGTTTCTGCTTAGCAGTGGTTGTTTCTGTCACGTCGCGTTTATTTATTTATTATTATTTGATGTTTCAAGACATTCAACTTAAAATCAAATTGAGGTGTCTTTTAATTTTCTTTTTTGGGTGGCATCGGACGGATAGACTGCTCTCTTATTTTGAAGTCAAAAGCAAAATAAAATAAAATAAATAGTTATTTCGGGAGTATAAATGTTGAAATAGCGTCGGGGTGAGTCATTAAATATAACAACTTTGTCAAAGGTTACATTACAATAAATCATACATAACTAAAGTAAACTCATTTTTATCATGCACTATGTTCTGAAACGTCAAATAAGCTATCTATAACAAGAAAAAGGACAGATTTTATGAATCTATAGTATAAAAGAGACTTAATTATGTAGGGTAAATAGTAAATTCCAAAATTAATCATAAATCTATCATTAAAGCAACTACTAAATCTACGACTAAATATCGAATATGATCAGATTCCGGATGCTATTAAATATCAAATCAAGTATTAGCAGCCAATCGAAACCTTAGATCTCAAAATTGAAAATTGATAACAATCACTAGAAATAAAACTGAAAAGGTGCGAGATATTTCAGCTACATAGCTCCCAAGCTGTGGAATTCCCTTCCTGAATTACTAAAAGTGCTAAGTCACTCGCTACATTTCAAAAACTTTTAAAAACTCATCTCTTTGAGAACCATTTTTAGTTTATGTTTAATATGAATGGATATTATCAGGTTGTATATGTATCTGTTTTACTTATTCCATTTCTTATCTGTTTGACTTGTTGTTTTTTTTTATTTTAAAGCGCAACAGAATAGTTTTGCTAATGGTAGCGCTCTATAAATTATTTTTAATGTATATATATATTGGTAAATTTACCATTAAATCTACCATTAAATCAATCATTAAATCTAGCATTAAATCTATCATTACAGTTACCAGTATATCTGTCATTAAACAAACTGTTAAATCTATCATTAAATAAGCCATTAGATAAACCACTAAATTACCATTAACTCTACCATTAAATAAAAAATTATTAAATAAACCATTGAATATACCTTTAAATCTATCATTAAATAAACCATTAAATCAATCACCAAATCTGCCATTAAATAAGCCATTAAATCTCCCAATATAGTTACCAGTATATCTATCATTAAATTTTTCATTCAATAAACTATTAAATCTACCATTAAACAAACCATTAAATCTATCATTAACAAAACTATTAAATCAATCATTAACAAATCCATTAAATCTACCATTAACAAAACCATTAAATCAATCATTAATAAAGCCATTAAATCAATAATTACCAAAACCATTAAATCAACCATTACATCTACCATTAACAAAACCATTAAATCAATGATTAACAAAACCATTAAATCAATCATTAACAAAACCATTAAATCAATCATTAACAAAACCATTTAATCAATCATTAACAAAACCATTAAATCTACCATTAACAAAACCATTAAATCAATCATTAACAAAGCCATTAAATAAATAATTAACAAAACCATAAAATCAACGATTAACAAAAACATTACATCTACCATTAACAAAACCATTAAATCAATGATTAACAAAACCATTAAATCAATGATTAACAAAACCATTAAATCAATCATTAACAAAACCATCAAATCAATCATTAACAAAACCATTAAATAAATAATTAACAAAACCATTAAATCAACCATTAACAAAACCATTAAATCAACCATTAACAAAACCATTAAATCAATCATTAACAAAACAATTAAATCAACCATTAACAAAACCATTAAATCAATCATTAACAAAACCATTAAATCAATAATTAACAAAACCCTTAAATACATCATTAACAAAACCATTAAATCAATAATTAACAAAACCATGAGATCAATCATTAACAAAATCATTAAATCAATAATTAACAAAACCATGAGATCAATCATTAACAAAACCATTAAATCAATATCTAACAAAACCATGAAATCAATCATTAACAAAACCATTAAATCAATAATTAACAAAACCATGAAATCAATCATTAACAAAACCATTAAATCAATAATTAACAAAACCATGAGATCAATCATTAACAAAATCAGTAAATCAATAATTAACAAAACCATGAAATCAATCATTAACAAAATCATTAAATCACTAATTAACAAAGCCATTAAATCTACCATTAACAAACCATTAAATCAACCATTAAAGTGAGATCCACTTATAAGTTGATGTGAATAAGGGCAATAAATGGTAAGACCTCGATTGATGGCATCTAATTGCATAATTAACAGAGTTCCACCTTAGCGATGTTCAATTCATTGACTTTCCAATGTTACGTCATTTTATGTAACAACGAATCGATTCTTCGTCATTTGTAAATTTTGTAACGGATGAATATTTGCCCTATTTAGCGCTTGAGAAATCTAGGTGCCAATTCTTAACCATTTGAACCCTCGTGAATAACTGCTATTTCCAATAGTAACTTTAACCTTTTAGGTATTTTGAAACAATAAGCCAGGCATCAAAGGGTTAAAGAAAGTAAATACTTTGGTATTTGTCCTGAAATAGATTAAAATTAATTTTGAAAACAATCTTTATTACATGGCATTTATTTATTTATTTATTACATCACTTTTATAGATTATGGTAAAGACGATGTTACTTCGTGCTTTTGTTAAAAAGTCGAATTTTACAGCTATGCGTTTTGGTTTTTAAAGATTTTCTGTTTTGGTCTTAAGCACAAATGATTTAATTTGATGTTTTAGTTTCCAAAAAATAGAAAAATAGTTTGGCTTAAGCTTACAAACTTACTTCCTGCATTGCCAAATTTTACTTGATTAGATCTTCACAATATGAATACAATAAAACTCTTGAAACGTCGATCGATATGTTGCCTACGTTATAGAAATAATCACCGTTACCTCTGCCTTCGTGTCACGTTTTCTTTCTATACATAGAAATGATCTGGACGTTTTAGGATTTCTCCCGTTTCATGATTCTACGTTTTAGAAACTTTTTACGTTTCAGGAGTTTTCATGTAAATGAAATGGTCTTCATGTTTCGAACTACCGTTGCTAATACAAAAGAATAAATAAAATAAACTTCAATTTTAATTTAAAAGAATGAATCGGAGAAAATTAAAAAAAAATTAAATTCAAAGGATCCTGACTTCATAAATTTCGCATCATTACAAATGTTTTTTTTCTCACATGTATAAATGAAGTTGATTATCTATTATCTTATGTAGAATAAATTCTTGAAACCTTACAGTGCAAGCCAAAAGAAAAATAAAAAGGAGAGAGAAAGAGAGAGAGAGAGAGAGAGAGAGAGAAAGAGAGGGAGAGAGAGAGAGAGAGAGAGTAATTAAGTATGAGATAGAGTGAGAGAGAGAGAGAGT
>JARUHE010232183.1:0-13220 GCA_031471125.1 Archaeomysis grebnitzkii | reverse complement strand
CATTTACTTATGTATATATATATATTTATGTATACAGTATGGGTCTTAATATAAATTTGAGTAAGAACAAACCATACAACTTTGCGCTAAACGTAAAAATGTATCACGTTTGCATCATTTATGTGTATCTAATTGATCATAGTCTAGCTCAATATATTTTTATTCTTACTACTACTACTAATTACTACTACTACTACTACTACTAATTAGAGCTTACGCTTTGTGGGTATATGCAAGCAGCTGCCCATGCGCGAGCCTTTTCTACGTAGCCCAAGTCCTCATAGTGACCATGGGTGCTCTGCAATCAGGGCATACCAGGTCTTCCACATAGTCGGCATCTCCGAGAAGGGTCTGTCTTAGCAGATAGAACTCCCTTCACTAGATCCGCACCCGGTAGTCTGTTCACATGCGCAATTAGTCACAGTTCGCGCTGTCAAATCATACAGGTCACTGAGCCTAGCTAGTCTCACGGAACAATGGCACATTGTATCGTCAGGAACAGGGTCGTTCCAACCATACCCCATAATTCAGTGAAGGGTTCTTGTACAAAATAATTTCCAGTGTTTGCCTCTCAGAGACACCAATCGTCCAAGTCTCACTGTCATACAGACAAACCAACCATCCAACGAACATATTCGAAGCAGTCACGTAATTGTGATGTCACTACTGTCAGTTCGTTGTGATTAGCTGAAGAAACTTACCATAATTAGCATTGATTGACATTTCTTAGTTGTTCTGCGGTAGTTCTGCTAAAATTTCGACACCTCCAACTTAATGTCACACACTAAAACAGACTATAACATTTTGTAAGCATAACGAATTTATATTTTATAGTTGTATGCAATGAAACAAACTAAGTTTTAAACATGTTTAAAAATAAATTAACTGGGTTTTTTTTCATTGATGTGGCTAAGTTTAAAATGTATATACTGTAAACGTAAGTCAGTCAATTTAATAATCAATTGCATGATGGATATTTTCACTAACTTTTTCAAATAAAGTGGTCAGGCGACTAACCTTTGGCTAACTCAATTCGGATAATTTGACTAACCTTTGAGTAACAATTTGAAACGTTTACAAAGGGATACATAAATGACATCATTTTGAGTTTTGCTATCAATTTATACAATAACGTTAATATAAATATTTAAACAGGTAAGAAAAAATATATCCCGATATATATATGTTAGCATGGAAGTTGTTTTGTTCTTATTGGCGATTGGGATAAAAATTGTTTTTTCAGTAAATGTGAGGCCTATATAAGAGTATCCCGTAAGACGATCTGAACTTGAATAGTGTGAACAACTATAAACATTACTTACTTTTGAAAAATGACATTTTACATAATAATCATTTGTTGCAGCCATAAACCTCTACTGCAATATATGGATTGTTTATGGATTTTTAATGTGTCAAGAAAACCTAAATATTGAAAAGTGACACATGAACACGTTTTGTTAAATAAAGATTTCAGTAATATAATATATAAAAACATAATGTTGTTTTTATAATGACAACTATGCTTCACAAACTTAAGCGAAAATATAATTAAATAAATGCTTCCTGGAAGAGACGAGTATTTCAACAATCTCTTAAAGGTCAATGGAACGTGAGTGAACCTCAACTCTAGAGGCAATCCACACACAACAACTAAGAAACGTCAATCAATGCTAATTATGGTAAATTCATTCAGCCAATCAACGAACTGACACTGGTGACGTCATGGTAACGTGACTGCTTCGAATATGTTGGTTGGTTTGTCTTTAAACAGACAAACCAACCAACCAACATACTCGAAACAGTCACCAGTGTCAGTTTGTTGGTTGGCTGACAAAAATTATCATAATTTTCATTGATTCACGTTTCTTAGTTCTGTTCAATCCATTCTAGAAGACCGGAACTGAGTTCAAGTTTACCTTTGGAACTCTCAAACCTACATCTACTTTGACCGAAGCGAACGTGAATGTGTATGCATAAAGGCTGTCAAGTATTCAGGGTTGATTCCATACAAATACTTGATTGTCACCAATGCAACATTGTAAAGCTAAACTTTTTTATTGTTACATAAAATTTTATTTGAAACTAAAAATAGATTTTGATATTTGTGGAATACAGATATATTATTTTGCAGCTATACTTGTATGAACCCGGAGAACGGCGTATATCAAGATTTTCATTCAGTTTATGATGTAAGGCATTCTTTAGAGAAGAAAAAAATAGCATTTTAATTTTTTGAGCAGAAAGTCTTACACTTATATAGAATTTTATTCTATAGAACATATTCTGTATAAACTGAAGCATGCAAACATATTCCATCAATATCTACTTATAGATAAATAAAATATTTACCAATCAAATTTCATTTTGGTTAACCATGCAAAAGCCGAGCCGAAATATTAATAGTTGTATAGCTTTTATATAGCGCCGACATATTATTCAATGAATACACTTCAGCGCTTCACATATTTAAGCCTTGTCATAATTACCCACATCAAGTGATGTGTAATATAAGGATGTGCCACCAATAAATGACCCTTCCTTTAAGCCGGGTAAGCTTAGCATATGAAATTTCAAGGGAATACAGTCATGTTAAAACTCCCAATGAAATAGCCTTGAAGCGGACTTGAATCGATGCGAATGAGCTTTGCTTACGCAGCATTAATCTTCCGTATCCATCAAGCCATCATCCTAAAAATAGCTATTACTTCAAAAATTATAAGTTTGTCCAAATAGGTTTTTTAGTAAAAGTTGTTGAGCATTAAGATTTTTTATTTTATTCTAAGTAAATTTTCTGTTAAATGGAAAATAAAATTGTGATTTGGCAATCTTTTTCAAAATTCATGAAAAAAGGATCAATACCTTAAAGCTATCATTTGGAACACTATAAATTTTATAAATTAAAAATCTTAAATGAAAAAAAAAAGAATTAAAATCCTTATATTTTATCTAAGCATACATTGCTGTAAAGATGATAACAGAGACTTGGTTATAAGGACGACAACGAGAACAACAACAGAAATCCAACCTATACATAGAGCTTTCGCTATACTTCGTTCGCACTTTCGATAAAAATGAATGTATTCCATAACTATATTCCACAATATTAACGCAAATTGCTACATTTTACAGCTTATTAGAAAATGATATAGGTCATGATTATGGTTCTTAGAGCTTACACAGTAGTAACTGACACAAATTATATGTCAAATTTATATGACACCAAAACTTATAAAAATAATTATTTATTTGTGCATTATCTTAAACCAAACTTTGTAGATTTTCTTCTGAATTTTATGAACGTTTTGATTTGTAGCGAACACATAAATTGTAATGGCATACACAGTTTCGAATTTCTTCTATATGCAAACTATTTTTAATGTTTACTTATCAATTCTTTATACCAACAAAATATTTTTATTTAACTAAATATATTTTGAATATGTAGTTATTTATTTTGTATGCCTAGAAAGTATTTGTATTTAAACAAAGATATTGTTTATGCCTACAAATATTTTTCATCCATAGAAATATTTTTATTTAACTAAATATATTTTTTAGATAACCGCCGCTATTGATGACGGAATATCAACGGCTATTTTTGCGGATGGACTTTTTTCTTGCCCGGCCTGTTTCCAAAGAGACCATCACGGCATGTGTCGACTTAACCTGAACTGCAACTACAAGTAACACAGCAGAATGTGATCACCACAACATAAATTTTGTTGTGTTCACATAACAAAACTTAATTGTTTATCGGAAGTTCTTAAACGCTTTTTTAATTTCGGTTTCTCTACAAATAAGTTATAAAAATTATAAATTTGAAGCAATGTTTCCACCAAAATCAAAAATAATGTTTGTATTAGTATCAATATTGGCAATTACGGAATTAACTCAATGTAAGGTTGCATGATCGTTTTTCAAATAAATACTTCACAATATTATTACTATTATTTTGGTTGTTATTACTAATATTATTATTTTTGTTTGTTATAAAATATTATTATTTTTGTTTATTAATAATATTATTATTTTTGTTTGCAGTAGTAATGGAAGAAAAATATTTAACTTTCTTCTTTTTTAAGTTTTTGAGGCTTACTGATATCTATTCTATATAGGAAATCATTTTTAGAGATAAACATTATAAAATATTTGTCTTTGATATTTATGATTATAAATTATATACATTTTATACCAAAAAGTAATTGATTTTGTAATAATATTTTGTGAAAATCCAATTTGAGATTATATTATATTAAAAAAATAAACACGTCTTACTACCTTTTCATGATTAGATCGACAATAGCAAAAGTGAGGTAAGCTCTATGTTATTTTAATGTGAGTTACCTCACTTGTGCTATTTTCAATCCATATATAAGTAAGCTCTATGTTATTTCAATGTGGGTTACCTCACTTGTGCTATTTTCAATCCATATGTAACTTTATTGCTAGCAGCAGAGATCTTTATTGTGCGTTGAGAACACGAAGTCTTTTCAACGTGAACTTTAGTTTACAATGTTGCGACATAATCACAAAACAAAATGTTCCAACTCACCTGCTCAAAGCTTGATTTTCTGAACGGCTGATTGAGAGAAACAGTTTAATTTGTCGTTCACGTTAATGGATCGACAATAGTACAAGTGAGGTACGCTCTATGTTATTTGAATGTGGGTTGCCTCACTTATGCTATTGTCGATGCATTTATTTCCACAATATTATAATAAATTGTGTTGGTTAAGAAAGGATTCTATCTGATAAATCTTGTGACGTCAGAGCTTAAATTCAGTATTGAGGGATACGAAAATCTTTAAATGTTTAATCAAATATAAAAACAAATTGAAATAATAAATAAATTTGGTCTAACATTTGAGTGATCTTCTTAAGTGTTTTCGTCGAAAAGTGAATCCATTTTGAGGATTCCTGCCTCAAAGAGTACTTAACAGCGTGTCACAAATGCCATCGAATACACCCGAGACAGTGGCTGATCCACAAGATTTAATTCTCGAAAGATCTGTCTCGAATATCTTGTCAATGAAGCAGTGCAGTTGAGGTGTTCATCTGTGATCATGCCTAAGGATGGCATGTGATCTGTATGCAGATATAATATTCAAGTATTTTATTTAAATTAAACTGTATGCAATTGTTTATTTTTAAATTATTTAAACTGCTTGGAATTAAAATTCAAAAACAAGTTAAAAGAATTTGCAAAGATCGTAGGAGATGTTAACTACAGGTAAGTGCCAATTTTGCTTCCTAAAAGAAAGCATCAAACTTTGTCAAGGTCCCACTATTACAATGTAAGAAAATTGCTTATAAAACAGAAGATTTCTGACGAGAAATGAATTGGGTGAACGCAAAGCTAATTAAACCTCCTTTAACTATGTGCTTTTCTGATGATGATTTTCATAAATTTATTAAAAATCCCATATAAATGAAAATCGTTTGTATTGTTTCATTCCTTGTTTTTTATCAAATTCTTCTCAATATTTTGTTTTAATTTTTGAAATCTTACTTATATACAGGGCACTAAGTGTTTACAAGATATTTTTATTTAATTCTATCAAATGACAATGAAAAAGAAAATAAAATGTTTTTATTTAATTATATTTTAGTTGTATTGTTAAAAATAAAGTTTAACAAAATGTGTCATAGATGAAATTTTTTATAAAGATCAGTTGATAACAAAAAATGATGACATACCAACTCACAGGAAGATAGTTTCTCATATGGATTGACAGTATCACAAGTGAGGTAACCCACATTCAAATAACATATAGTTTACCTCACTTGTGCTATGGTCGATCCATATTTTTATTTTCTTAATTATCTTTGAAGTAGGAAAAATTAGGTTCATCTACATAAACTTTTTTAGTTTTTGAACACTTGCATTGAATGTAATTGTTTTGCATCCAAATGATCGAATGAGAAATACGTTTACGTTTTCAACTAATAATAAAGAAAAAAATGTTTAGATTTTGATAATTTTTTCAACAATTCTTGTGAAAATATTGTACAATTAGAAGGTTATAAGGGACCTAAGTATTTCCTTAATTACAGATATTTTTCAATCGCTAGAGTTGAAGCTTTGTTTGAAGTATTAAAACCAATTTCTATATTTAGTTTTGCTGGCATAGCATGACTCTGTAGGTATCATAAGTATAGTAAAGGCACTTAGATTTGTCTTAAAGGTATGGTTAAATATTTACTTCTTTCTTATTTAACTGCTGTCATGCAATCTGTTTGGAAAAACTAAACCTACAAAATTTGAACAAACACTACGAACAGATCTCTCTATTTGAAGCATTTTAACATATCTCTTCGGTGACATTTATTCACAGGTTGTGCTATCGTAATGACAGCAAACTGTATTAGTTCAGTGTACTTGTTATAAAATGTCAACTTTTGCTTAATGATACCTACAGGTAAAATGTTATGTTCGTTCAAGTTTGTTAAACAACATTTTTACATTGTTGGTAATTGTTATAAATAAAAATATGTTTCTAAACTCCTTAGAGAAGTTTTGTAAACCTATAAGTTCTTAAAACTATCTGAGCTAATTGAATAAACATGCTAAGCAATAGAGAGAGATAGATTTAAAAAGCTACATAGTTAAAAATGTTTCTAGCTCATTTACGATACTTCATTATATGAACCGTGTATTATCCTTGAACTATGTTTCTCTTTATCAAATCATTAATTTTCTCGTCCGAGTAGTTTAAAACATTTTTCAACACCTCTCTCGAGTGTTCTCCAAGAGTTGGAGGAGGTGTCTTGATTGTGTTGGTCATCCCACTGTAACGAACAGCCGGTGAAACCTGTTTGATTGGTCCAGCTATCGGATGATTAATTTCCTCTACAGATTTGTTATGGATTACTTGTGGATCAGAAAATACTTCTTTTAATGTGTTTATCGAACCAAATGGAAATGCAGAACCTTCGAACTTTTCCAACCATTCTTTGGTATTTTTTTGTTGAAAACATTGGTTCAAAGTTTCTGTTAATTCGTTTCTATTCATTACTCTTAACAGGTTTGTTTTGAATTTCATGTCATCAGCAAGTTCGTTCATATCAAGTCTTTCGCATAATGATTTGAACTGATTGTCATTTCCAGCTCCTATAGTTAAATAACCATCTTTTGTTTTAAACGATTGATATGGAACAATACTGACATGTGCTGTTCCCCATCTTTTTACATCTTGACCACCATTTAAAAATGCTGAAGCTAAATTTACTAAACACGATATTTGTGTAGATAGCAAATCACATTCTATAAGCTGACCTAGTCCAGTCTTGTTTCTTTCGATGAGAGCAGCAAGAATCGCACCATGAGCGTACAGTCCAGTGGCTAAGTCAGTCATGGCGACACCCACTTTGCATGGTTCTCCATTTTCTGGTCCTGTAGCAGCCATTAGCCCACCAACCGATGCTGCAATTACATCATACCCAGGTCTCTTATGGTATGGACCTGATGAGCCATATCCAGTTATAGAGCAATATATTAAATGTGGATCAGTTTGCTTCATATCATCGTAGCTTAACCCAATTTTTTTTAAACTACCAGGCACAAAATTTTCTATTAAGACATCAGACGATTTGATCATTTCTTTGATTATTGAAACTCCTTCTTTTGATTTCAAATCAACGGCCAAGCTTTTCTTATTTCTATTCACACTCAAGAAATAGCTGCTTTCCCCGTTAACAAAAGGTGGTCCCCAGCTCCGCGTATCATCACCTGAACCTATTTTTTCAATCTGAAAGATGTCAAGAATTTAAGATAGGAAACATTCTATCGGTTAGACGTTTTACACACAATTAAAGAATTCTCAAAATCAATTATCGCAAACATAAACTTGCAATTAATTTTCTTTTTCAAACGCTTACCTTTATTATTATTATTATTTATTTATTATTTATTATTATTATTTATTATTTTGAAACACTCACCTTTATTATTTCTGCCCCAAGGTCTCCTAAGACCATTGTAGCATAAGGGCCGGCGAGCACTCTTGTCAGATCCAATACTCGCGTCCCAGTAAGTACTCCTCCTTTAAATAAACATTTTTGTTTGGTGAGAAAGTTGATCTTTTTAACCTCGACTTTCTGTTAAATTTTCTCACAAACATGAATACGCAACGTTAACAGTAATTCTAATAGTGTATGAAGATACCACCAGAGGCGCTTGTTTTTCTAAAGTAGACCAAAACAATGGAAACCTCAATACCTATTTGCTATGGCAAAAATGTAAATTGTTTCATTTAATTAATTAACTTTCTTGTTCCAACAGGCTCAATAAATATATGAAATCACTTGGTATAACTTTCATATTTATATTTCATTTAAATGCTTAAGAATTACAATAAATGTTGAATTAAAATATTCAACCTCGGCCAGCTAACCTAGAAATCTAAGTTATATTTACTAAATCTAGTCTTTCATGAGCTGCACCTATTATATTACTGCCAGTCAGTATTTAGTTATGGATAATTGAGCAATTTGTAACATATTCAACATTAGCTTGTGAAACATTGTACAAAATAATGTTTCTATTTCATAATTTAAATAAAAATTTTATTGAATAAACTTTTCGAAGTATGTTTGCCTTTTAGTCATATTTCTAATACAAAAATATCCTTTTCAGATACCGATATTTCTTTTGGTATAACACGTAGTTAAGGATTACAAAAACAGTTCCAACTTAATGAATAACAATTTAATAATAATATACATTTGCTGAAATGCATTTTAAAATGTATTAGTTTTAGTATGTTGATATCAAACTAATTAATTAAACACATAATCATGAATAACATTAATTATATACACACGTTATAGATCAATGGCTGTATTGGATTGACTCTCCAAACTAGAAAGTACATAAAAAGAAAATGATGGTCCTCTGGAAAAGCACAGTACTGCCTATCCATATTATACAAATCAGTTGCTATATAGTTTATTTCACTAGTAGTAAAGTCTAATTAACAAAATTACCTTTCAATGATGATGAAAATCTTTTCAATGAAATTTTTTTATTGACAGCCAGTTTTTTGAAAAAAAATTCAGTGGTGTTGATGAAAGTCATTTCTCTCTGGAAACAAAAATGTTGTAAATCGTCAAATAATTATAATTTTTAGAACTAAAATAAATTAATTAAATTAATAATTAAAATAAATTAATTCCTTATGAAAAATTTAGAATTTAGAATTAAATTAAAATAAATTAATTAAATTAATAATTAAAATAAATTAATTCCAACAAAAATCTAAACAAAAAAACTCTCCATATAGAAATGAAGCAATCAATTACCTTAGCAAAGACACTCAGTTAAAGCCCTCGCTTTTTTTCTTTTCTTTTTTTTATTAATATTCTATAATAATAAAAAAAAGCGAGGGGAAAAGATAGACATAATAAAAAAAGACACTCAGTAAAAGCGAGGGGAAAAGATAGACATAATAAAAAAAAGACACTCAGTAAAAGCGGGGGGAAAAGATAGACATAATAAACCTTTAAAAATCCTTGAAAATGCAATTACTCACGTGTTGAAATAGTTTCTTTAAAACAAATTTCAACTAATACTAATTATAATGTTAGAAGGTGGTTGCACCCATACTTATAAACCGCCTGAGAAAAAAATGTATGGACAATAGTACAAGTGAGGTGAGCTTTATAATATTTTAATGTGGGTTACCTCATTTGTGCTATTTCCGATCCAGATGTAAAGCAAGTATAGCTATTCCACGCATTAGACTAAGCTTATGGTTAATGTTACCAATTTATATGTTATTGCAGTGATTTGTGTATCAATTTGTTCTTAAAAACCCCATACAATGATAGAATAAATTTAATTAATATTTGGTTTAATTCATTATTAAATAAACAAGTACGAAGAAATTCGTAAACGAATTACTAGTATACTATATTATAGTATATACATAAAAACAATCCGTGATACCAAAATTGAAAAAAAATTGTCATACATGTACTAAGGCCTGTACGTGTAACCGAGATTTGAAAACATATTATTTCAAAGAATATTCACTTTACAAATAAGTAATTGAACTATTTTTTTTCGGAATTATATATAAAGCCATCAGTTCAATAAAAAATCTGCATAATATATTTTTTTGGTCAAAAATATATTGAGTGGTGTTTCAATAAATATTAATTTTATAAAACAATATTGTTTAAAATTATATATAAAGCTATTCCTGTTCAATAAAAATCTGTAAAATTAAAACTAAAAAAGTATATTTTGTCAAAAACTTATTACGTACTGAAAAGATTCGCCTCTGCAGCCTCTGCCACTCCAACAATCAATGGTAGTTCATAGAGGCTGTTTTCAGCCTAATAAAATATGTATAAAAAACATTAAATATCCTAAAATTTATTTTTATATATATTTCAATTTAGTCTCCCTCCCATATCTTCATAACTACAAAATAAAATTTTCACTAAAATATAATAACGTTTAAATTAAAAACGTGTATTTATCATTAGTAAATCGCAAATAAATATAAAATTAAATAAGGTTTATGTGTGTTAATAATACCCCTGGTCAAATTAAATTGGCAAAAACGTTTACCAATAAAAGCAAACACCTTAACAAAAACAGGGAACAAAAAAATATCGTTTAAATGGTGAACATATTCGCCAACGCTTTGCGATTCTCAATAACAGCTCTAACACTAAAACAAAATAAAAGTATGTATATTATGACTTTAAAGTTTGATTTAATTTCAACATTTATTAAATTTAACAAGTTGAAGATTTTATGAAAACGAATTTGAAACAAAATTATGTCGCTCTGTCATAAACATATCTTTGCTTATAAAATAATAGTTCGTTGTTCATCTCAAGTCTCAGTTGATAAAGACACAAGATTTAAACTAACTATTGACTTACAAGTTTTATGATTGTGTAGTATTTTAGTAGGCATAATATTATAAATAAAATACTTGTTCAACACACAATAGATATGTCGTGCCAATATCTCAAAAATATTATTCATAGTTTTAAATATAAAAACAAACTAAATGAGGAGACGTTTGAGGAAAAACTCGCTGACATGAAACAAATAAAACAAATTTTTCATTGTAGGGGAAGAAAAATGAATCTTGAGTTATGTAATTTAAAAAATGTATAAAATTTACCTTATGTTATTGTATCAAAATTACTATAAACAAATCTTTCTTGTATAATTGTTTACTTCACTTTTTAAATCACTCACTGCTATGGCATAAACAACTATACGAACGTACAGACGTACACTGATAATGCCGTCACAGAATACTGCGATAACGTTTCATTACTCATGT
The DNA here is from genome assembly GCA_031471125.1 of Archaeomysis grebnitzkii. Lineage (NCBI taxonomy): Eukaryota > Metazoa > Arthropoda > Malacostraca > Mysida > Mysidae > Archaeomysis > Archaeomysis grebnitzkii. Next base: position 1,911 of record JARUHE010232183.1, on the reverse strand, counting down.
TACTAACTGAACGAAATATTCTGTATTACGTTCTATTTTATAATGAAGTTAAAATCATTGAAAAATAAAATTCACTTAACTTTATAGTCTTGGAAAATGTTGAAATATGTTTCAATAAATGACAATTTGTACTTTTATTTGTTAATAATACCAGAGACAAGAATTAACCTTTAAAAATTCACAGTCACGCACAGCTGAATGTATTGTGTTTAATATGTTAACAGTTACTCATTAAAGCCATTGTTTATCATATGTAAATCATTATTATTCTTCACATTTTTGCGCACGAATGGTGTAAAAAATACAAAATTTATTTAGGCCAAAAGCTTAAAGTGTCACATGAATACTTTACATAAAAATTTAAATTACCCTTATTTATGGACATTCAAATTTAGATTAAATAGCCGAATTACAAACATCAGCTATTACACCATAACTAGGCGCTTATTTGAACATGGCTGCCCTGAAATAAAACATATGACATTTTATACACAGTAAAAAGAAAACATTTTCCCATATATTGTGTTTTATATTTAAAACATTACAAACATATCTTGCGGATCTTATCAACAGTTGTTTAATAACGGCATTTTTTAAATCTTGAAACTATTTCCTCCATTTACCAGGATAATGAAGAATTTGAAATAATATTCTTAAATTTAAAGTTATACTTGATATGTTAAACTTTTAATTATATAAGTTCCAGTTGCATAAATATTAATTTATTTAACGTTAATGAAAACGTTGAAGAGAATAAAAACAAAAAACAAATGTTTTTGTGTGCACTCACTGTTTTACTAATTCTTTTCATTGTTGGACCAATATTAGTTATTGACACCTCTGAAGGAAGAAAATAAACCATATGTTTGATGTTAAAGCGCTGACCAAGCCTCCAGACAGGAACAAAGGTCTGCCAAATGTTCATTTATGAGGAAGTTCAATGTGTTACATATATCGTCAGGCATTCCAGGGTCTGTTAGATACATGTTGTTTTGAAGAAAAGGACTGCAAAGTGATAAACATGTTGAGCACGTCTTTTTGGAACCAAGTTATGTACGTTCAATAATGAACTTATGTTGGAAAAATAAATGAACATTTATCAATAGGAAGTTTTAATAAAAAAAACTTTTTTTCTTTTACAAAATATCAAACAGTGTATTCATCATAAGATAATAACAGAAGGAAGATAAAGATTAATAGAGGACAAAACAATCCTACAGCAAACCAATCAATAAAGGAATGCGACCCTTACGTTTTTTCTTGTATGTACTTATTTGTTACATAGGATCGTGGTCACTAGCCTTGGGTATATTACACAGGTCAGAACAAGCCCCTCCACTTGAACAAAATTATCCAACTTATCACTGGATTTGGTAACCATTCTTGTGTGTTTTTTGTATGTTTAGAGGCATGACTCTGTGCATCAGCACCTAGGTCTCGCATATATTTTTGTGTTTTAAACAGAGTACAAACATGGAAAGATATACACTACATCGATGTTCTCACATTGGTACATAACTATATATACGAGTACATTACTAAAATAAAGGAAAGACATTTTCGTAGAATAATTCGAATTTGGTTACCAGGAAAAATGAAAGCAAGAAGGAAGGTTTAGTTTAATCTTTCTACAAGAGTTGATCAAAACTGTTGTGGTCAAGTGTTATTGAAAGATACAACTGTAAAACTTCTATCTTGCTTTCATTTTTCCCGGCAACCAAATTCTAGCACACACAATAGATTAATTATGTTATGGGATTGTATACAGCACATGAATGAATGAATATATAAACTAGTAATCCACGAACTGGACGGTTCAAATGTCTCGCAATGATCATTCAGTAACTTTGAAAAAAAATTATCTCCTCAAATGTCAATCAAAAATGGTGTTACAAAGTGAGAAAACATCAT